>JASDQU011028072.1:14341-31558 GCA_032191745.1 Picea mariana
TTAAAATAAATAGGTGGGATTATCCCTTTTGTTGTAGGGATTTTATACCTTGCAGGAGCTTAGATCCCTTAGGTTCTTCATATACCTAATATAGGAACAAAGATATGAGTAAAGGATGCTTCTAAAATTGATAATATGTCATGATATACAAATATATCAATTCTCTACCAATGAATACACAAACTTACATGAACAATCATTTAGAGGGAAACATCCAGCCTATATTATATTAATCAAGTAAGAAATATTACAGCTTACAGGTGTAAACTGAAGAGATATATTTATTCCAAGCTCCTTTCCGATGCCTTGTGCTAGCGGAAAAATACCCCTCTTGGTGAAAGGACCAGGGTGTTCCCACATCTTCCAACATAAGATCTAGCATGGGTGGCACTTCTTGACCGCCTCCACACAAACTTTGATTAATGAGGGCCAAAAGTAACCTACACGTAGAATATTTTGGGTTGTTTCCAACCCAGAAAAATGACTGCCACATGCTCCGGTGTGACATTTGTTCAAAACGAGCTCTATTTATTTGTGTGTGAGACATCGTCGAAGAATGAAATATACACCTCGGCAATACAAAGTGTCATCGATTATAAGATAGTTTTGGGCCTGATGTTGAATCCGTTAACGCTCATCGCAAGAAGTAGAAGTGGGGTAATTCAAAGTCTAGTGATACACAATTATATCTCAATACCAGGGGTCTGAAGATGCAATTATAAAAATATCTCCATTGATAAGTGACTCTTTGGGAATAATATCACTAGACTCAATCAGCAACTCCAAAGTTAGTTAAGCAAAGACCAATGACTTTTTGGATTTCGCGAAGAAAAATATAGTGACGCAATCATTGGACAACATGGACAGTTTCCAAAGCAAGCTTCTCAACATGAGAGAATTTTATTTATGGTCCAACCAGGCCTCAACTAAGGTAATATATAACATGATCGTCATGCATGTCGACATCCTGGACCAAGACCATGCCGATGGTCGACTCCGCAGCAGCCAAATACAACAAGAAATCTTTGTTATAATCAAGATTCTAGAGAAGAGGGACGGGCGTCAAGGAACATTTCAACACTTCAAGAGAGAACTGAGCAACTTCATCCCAATAGAATGGGACCCATTTTTTCAAAATATGCATGAACCCTTTAGTGATCTCGACATAATTAGTGACAAAACGCCGAAGAAAATTCACTTTTTCCTGCAAGCTCTGAAGTTTGGGTATTGTGCACGAGGGAGGCAATTGAACTATCACCTCAACCTTGAGAGGATCGACCATGATCCCTATTTTTGATACAATGAAACCTAAAATATGACTAGACGTCACGCAGAAACTACATTTGTTAGAATTCAAGTGAATCCGATAGTAGTGACATTGCTCAAACATTAGTCGTATATGGGCAGGATGATCAGATATCTTGAGAGAACGTGATGCTAGATCATCGAAGTACGACTCGAATATGTGTTTGAGGTCATGAAAAGAGAACGGCATGGCATGTTGAAAGGAAGCTCCAGCATTCTTTAGGCCAAAAGGAATATTTTGATACGCAAAGGTACCCCAAGGACAAATAAAAGTCATTTTATGTTGGTCTTTGGGTTTGATTTCAATCTGATTGTATCCCAAAAATTCATCCATGAATGAAAAGACTTTGCAACCTACACATTCATCGATAATCTGATTGATAAACGGGGTTGGGAAATTTTCTTTCGGGTAAGCCTTGTTGAAATTGTGGAAATCCATACAAATGCCACTCATGCCATGTTTCTTGTTGACTGGAACCATGTTTGACACCCATTCCGTCAATTGTACGGGGTAGATAAAACCGGATTTGAGCATTTTTTTAACTTTTTCCTTCATTGTTGCTTATTTTTTAGGATTGATGGGACGAAGCCTATGTCTGACCAGTTTGGCATTAGTATAAGTCATGATTTCATGTTCGACAATTCATGGGTCGATTCCTGGAATCTCCTCGTAAGACCAGGAAAAAATGTCACGAAACTCCTTGAATAACTCGATGTAAGTTAGAATCTCTTTAGGGGAGAAATCCGCTCCGATGAAAACATTCTCCACGACGCCAGGGGTTTTGGAGATATCGATTGGAATCATTGTAGCAATTCTTTCCATGTCACCCTCAGTGTAAATTCCATGAGTATCCATAGGATTGATAGGACAAGGGTTATCTCCATTCACGGTCAAAACAAACTCTCTCGCCTCTATTCTCATAAACTCGGGAAGAAAATAAGATCTATGATGTAGATCATCCCAAGGTCTGTTGAGACCAATTATTTCCTTGAGAATCACCTCGTTGGAGGGAAATACTAAGTCTAAAGGATATTGAGTGGCAAGAGAATCTTGAGCCAAAATAAGCTCGACAACTAGATCTAACTCTTATGAGGGAGGTGTATCTGGGTTGGTCAAGTCTTTCTGGACAATGTTGTATGCAACCTCAGCTGAGGATAAGGGCATGGCCATGCCCAGGTACCCTATCCCTTCCATCGAGGCCGATGGGGAAGGAAAATTCCATGGGTCGTGAAAGTGGCTCGTTCTAAAAGATGACACTTAAAAAATTCCATCCCTTGGCTGGCCGAGAATAGTCGATACAATATTTACATTGTTGGAAGGTTGTGGGTAATCAAAAGTTCCCATCAACGACAGAAACAAACCAGCACCTAAGTTGGCATTGCTAGGTTGTGTTTTATTAATCATTGGTACTGTGGAATCCCCCGATGAAGGGTTAGGATGAGAAAAGGACAACTGGTCGATGGTCACTATTCGGCCCTCATGCATAAAAAAAAAGACCCAAAAAACCATGGCAACCATCGCATGCATCACATAAGTCCAGCTCCAAGATTGTAGTCAAGAGGCACATCGACTACTTCAAATTCAACACAGACAGGTTTACCCCCTAATTGCATGGGAAAGGAAGGAATTATTTTGTGTGGTATAAATGATCAACGTCAAAAGCTGTAAGAAATGTAGGCGAGAGAGACAACTCAAGTTTCCTAATGGCCTTCCAACATGCCAATGGCATCACGCATGTCGAGGCACCCTCATTAACCACCATACTCAAAATTTTCCCTGTAAAATATTTTGTGGTGTAGGCCACTACTATCTGAAAGGGAACTTGGTGAGGAAGATGAGGTTTTAAGTCGATTGGATAGAAAATGATCGCTCCTAGGATATTAGTCTATGTCGCTCCCAAGGTAGACAACAAATATTTTTTCTATGAGGGGCAACTCTAGAGGACCTCTAGAACATACAACTCATAAGGGATTTGTGCCAGATCCTCCACAATGGAGAGTTATGAGTGGCCCTTGCGTTTGGATTATGGGAAGCCTTCTTAAACGCACCTTTAGGGATGTGAGTCATTTTTTCACCCACTTCCTTCTCAATTTGGAGAGGAGTCTATGGGTTAGTGGCCTCCTTATCATTATCAACATATTCTAGCATTCCATAGTCATGATTCTTGGTCGATTAATGAGCATCGATGTTCATCATGTAAATGTTTGTGACTGGGTTGTTAGTGGTATGTGTGGGGGGTCCCTGACTACCCCCTGTCGCGCTTGTGGATGTGGAAGCCTGAGCCATATTTTTTCATTATGGAAAAGAGTTCGTCAACACAGTAGGTTGTTGCAGTGATAATATCTTCTAGGATTCTACAAGCTGAGGGCATAGGTGAGTTGGGTGGTCTTCCATGCAGAGATTACATGGATATTTCAACTTTTTCTTCAATGTTTTTCCCCTGCCAACATTATTGGAAGCCTTTTTATCCCCTTTACCCTTTTTATTCTGTTGTTTCTTATTTCCCTCAGTTTGTTGGTTAGTCTTGGGATTCGTCGACTGCACACTGTGTACATATGAAATATGGGTAGCGGGGATAGTTGAACTAGGTGTCTAGTTGGCCACAGTCTGTTGTATGGACAATTGTTGCAACTAATTTGACAACAGAACCGTGGAATTTCTTTGTGATGAGCCCATTATGCCATCAGCATGGGGCCCAAGATTTTGTTTATATTTACCATGAGTAGACTGTGGTGCATCTGGAAATATCTCGTAGAGCATGCCATACTAAGAGTAGATCAGTTCTACCTGTTGGCCTCTCATAAAATCCTCCTCTTATGAAAACACCCTGGAAGTTTCTACGTATTTGGATATACATGGAACCAAAGACTTCAAGTACCACTCAATAAGGAAAGTAGGAGGGACCTTGACCTTAATAAATCTCTTTCTTCACTGCCATTCTCGGATATGATCAGAGATGTGGTCGGCCTTGGTTTTCTGAAAGTTGGCCAACAATTCAGTGTCGGCATCGTATCTCATAGGTAACTGGAAATGGTTCAAAAATACCATCTAAGTAAGAGTACCTCAAGTTATAGAGCTCAAAATACCACTTCAAAGTACCCCTATAAGAATGCGTTGAAAAAGGTGCAATTGAACAAAGTTATCTTTCAGTGAGTTTGATGAGAACCACAAGTGAAAGGTACTCACATGATCACTTGGATCTTCGCTAGGCTTGCCCTCAAATTTCAGAATATCTAAAGGAAAATTGGTCGGCATGGGGGGGGCAACATGGATCGTAACAGATCGTTTCATTTAGAAATCTTGAAAAGTATGAAAAATGCATGGTTTCGAGCAAGGGTAGTTTCGATTGTGAATTATTTACAGGAAAAGAGAGCCCTAGATTTTGATGGGCACCAGGTTTCGAGGAAAATTTGGACTGTTGGCCAGGTTTTTGGTAGAAATCATGGCCTTGAATAGCAAAAGGAAATTGCATATGTTGAGGCATCATCAGATGACTCCCAAAATTGGACGACATAGCCTGTGCAAGGATTGCTCCCTATGTTGTGTTCCAAGGACCTTGGTAGGGGATGCCCCCAACTGATCTGACAGTCATAGGTACATAGCCTTTCCTAAAGTTCCATTGAGTATCGAAGGGTTACACCTGACCAACATCCCTTTCAAGGGAAACAAGCCCTATCAAGGATTCTAAAGACCTTGTGTGGAGTGTACTCCAGTCGTCACTCCCTATGAAGGAACAGTGCCTTGCACCGAGTTCTGTTGACCAAAGCTGGGGTTTCCCCTAGTTGAGAAAGAAGCCAAAGAAAAATCGTTGTTCCCAAACATTCCAAACAAGAGAACACCATAGATCCCACCAGTGTTGTATAAAACAAAGGTCCTAAACTACCTCCACCAAACAAGATATAGTTATTATTAGCTCTGATTGGCTGTTGAAAAGCATCACCGAGCGAAAGGAATGGAGGAGGTATATGACCCCAACCTTAAGGAATGACATTAAAAGGGCTAGTAGTTCCCGCAGTTGACCTTTACAAGGGAGCACTTGAGATCCCTGGCCCCACACCCATGGTCTATAAGGTAGAATAAATAAGAACCAAATTCATATCAGATCCAGGAATCCCATATGAGAAAGGATCACCTGTCATGTTATGAGTAAATAGAACAATGTTCGAAGGCATTAAAGGTATTAGACCATTGTTGAGTTGGGACAACTAAGGTCCTAACTCGCAAAGGTGGGGGAGGAGGTAGGATTCCCCCTCTAGTAGTAGTTTTAAAGGGAGTATGGGGATTCCCGAATGAAGTAGCATATTTTTCTTCCATTTTTGCTCGTCGAACTTCCTAGTGCTCAAAAGATGTCACCTTGGGAGGGACAATTTGAATCAATATCAACACCAACAAATCGGTAATCAGAGGGTTTGTTGGCATGAACCCTTCAGTATCAAGGTCAGAAACAATGGATTCCTCCAAAGTCGGGAAGTATCCTCTCGGAGCAGGCTCGAGCATAGTTTCTTATGGCTCATTTGTTTTGAATGATTCTTCTTGATCAAGTCTTCACCTCAACAATAGAGGAGGTGGCTCCAAAGTAACCAGTGATATCCCCTGAAGCCTTTACGACCAAAAAAGTTATTGATCTTCCACTTTTTGAAATGATAAAACACCACAGTAAGGATTGACTAGTTTAGAACACAGATCACACACTAAAATGTTTCCTAAGGATAAATCAAGCAGTCGACTAACTGGTGGGAAGGATGGTTATGTCAATAGACACTAGAGAAACTAACCAGTGTAAGTGCAACTCGAACACAGAAGCACTCTCCGGGTATACGCTGTGAAGCATGATCAGACGTCTACCCTAGGTACCGAGGTATACCCCCACATTCACCTATGTAACTACGTAAAATATGGGAAACTAGGTTTCCAGCTCGCAGTCAGTCACCAGGCGGGTACAGTCGGCATTCGGGTAGATCGTAATGAGAAGGATAACAAGTCTGAAGCCCTTCAAAGGTGTCGAAATAAATTGGTCTGGAAGACAACTGAGGATCTCAAACAGATTCGAGGTCCATGAAGCTTTGTAGGCAAATGTGATCGGTATTGTTCTCGAGAAAGACCCTCAATATACAATCCCCACTATGTTTATTCCATCTTTGGAGGGGTTATCTTCTTTGCCTTTCCTCACGTGACCTCATGTTTATCCCCTATGTTATAAGGGAGTTCCAACTAACTCTCACGACGTTGGAATCAAAACACTCCCTATCTCAGACTCCAATATTTTTTTTAAAATGGCTTTGAATATTTTCCTCTTCACACCTAATTCAAGGCCCTAAAAACCTAAACTAGTCAGTGAACCCTACAAACAGAAAGGCTAATGTATTTTAAGTTAAGTGTTAATTTTAAAGCCTTATTTACACAAAGGATGCAGTCGTCCAACTGATGGTGTTATGAAGAGATGAACAAGGAAGAGAAATTTAAAGCATTTGAAAGAAAAAAGATACTTCAAAATTAAAGGAAAGCTTGTAAAAATATTTGTAAAATTCAACTTTTCTAAACAATGTTTCAACATCTTGTCATTTAAAATTTCCTAAAAAGTGCTTTCATTTGACTAAGAAAAACTACTTGTATTTCAGGAAATCGAAAATAACTTTGAAAAGAAGACTCTTTTTCTTTTGCAAACATCAACCTTGACTGTTTTACCAAACTAAATGAAAGAAACCAATTTTTTATTTTTGTCAAACTACTTTAACAAGAAAAAATGAAGTAAAAACTTGTTTTCATTTTTCAAAGAAAGAAACAGGAACAAAGAGAAAACTAAAAACAATATTGATAAAGACCCTAATCCAACTATGGATCACAGGGATTCAACCAAGAAACCAAATGGAGGATCTAAAACTTGACAGTTCGCTCTAAACCTTTTAGGGAAAACAAAAGAAAACTAAGGAACAAGTTGACTGAAACTTTAACCCAAGCTATGGCCAAAGACAGAGACTCTTGATAGGTTCAAGAAATTCTTGAGAAGTTTAACCTTCTATCAGGAAAGAGACAAACTCTCTTTTTTAAAAAACACTTTCAAGACATAGAGACACGGGTTGATGCATCAAAAGCCTGCGTATGTACGTGGGTTGTCTATTGTGCAGAGTGCATATGTACACAGACTAACCCAAAATAAGGCACATACACCTCTGAGACTTTTCAAAAATAAAAAGACAAGGCAGACTAGCAGGGCAAGGAAGGCTAGTATGCACCTTGCAAGTGACCAGAAACCCTTAAAAGGATAAGTAAAATTGACTGAAACCCAAAAGGAAATCAAGAATCCAATTAAAAAACCCAAAAAAACTCCCTCTAAAACCCTAGAGAGACTCCCTAGTGGAGTCCCCAGTTCTACTAGCAGAAAAACCCCCCTATAACTATACCAGGGTTTAAAGTATAGAAATAGAAAATGACTCCCTAAAATTCAATCTAATTTCTACACTACCCCAAACATTCCAAAATAGATGAACATAAAACATTGAAAGAGTCAGTCGGAAATCATACCTTTTATCCAACGTTCAGTGTCGATCTCCTTAAGCTATGTATCTCTCGAGGCTACAAGTCTCCTACCAAAGATGACCTGCATCCACAACTAGGCAAACAAGGACATAAGCATGCTATTTCTATTCATAAATTAAGGTTAGATATAAATTGCTATGTATAAATCAAAGAAAATACATAAACACCATCATTTGAGACAGAGAAAAGATATTCTTTTATTCATTAATCAAAGATTGAAGCTTACAACCTTTGCAGACCAATGCTCCGTAAACTAGGTTCAGGCTCCTCTTAACAATGCTTCAAGTGCACCTTCAATAAGCCTCTTCTCACAATATATTGATCACCTCAAAGGGAAGGGAATGGATTGTATGGAAGAAAAGGGGCTAGAGAGGGAAAGTCGAGGCAATAACTCACAAAAGGTTGCAAATGCTTGGGCAAGGAAAGGAAGGGAAATTGGGCATAGTTTCACCATTCTAATGCTTGGTTTTGGAATGAGACCCCAAGACCTCCTTTTATATGACAAAAGGATAATTATTCGGTTGGGGGATGATCTATAGCATGTGAATTCATTGGGAAACCTCCAATAGCCCATAAATTCCACTGAATTCCTTACAACTTTTTAATATTTGCAACTTTTGAATGTATACACGGGTTGTTTAGTGTACAAAAAGTGTATGTATGTGGGTTGTCTAGAATGCAGGAAGCATATGTACAAGGGAAGTAGTGCAACAAGGCACATACATGCTCTAAAAATTGGTTTTTTAAATAGATTTCCTCAACAGTGATTTGGAAAATTATCTAAGGAAGTCCAATGCGATGTATGCATGAGTAGGGAACTTTAGGGCTATAACACCTTGCCACCAAAACGCCAGAGTAAATTTGTTAGTTCTTTCTTCCCTTTCCCATGGAAATGGATTGGTCCTTATATGTATTTAGAGATAAGGCCATATGGTTAATAGGATAAGATCTTCAGGCTTATATTGGAATCCTTCTCGAGACTAAACCCATAGAAATCAGAGTGAGATCTCATCGATCACAACCAAGTCCAGAAAAGGGAGATTCTAGGCTCGGTCGTGACCTAAGTACATAGACAGAGTGACCCAGTCACCACTTGGAAATAAAGAAAAGGTGACCAACCCCTTTGGTCATAGGATTGAGGAAAGACAAGGGTGACCGAAGAGAGATTAGGTTATAAAATCAGTGGGAGGATGATGAAAAATGAGTGAATTGGGTAGGTGACCTTTAGGAGATGATATCCCAAGGGTTAGGGGGTTAATAATGCAACAAAATATTCCCCATAAAGTGTGATATAAGAAGAGGTGTCTAATGGCCAAAATACTTTACCAATAAAAGGAGTAGAGTTGTGGGAAAGGAGCCTGGAGAAGAGCATAGCTAGTCCTACAAAAAAGATCCCTGAGGAGGGAATTTCCATGATCAATAATATAGATGATATCATAGCTGCCATAAATACATTATGGATCTATGCACGATGCAAGTTATGGCCATGATAGAGTAAACCATGGATCCATAAAGAAACAAACATGACTCGATTCATGGCCACAGAAGTATATACTGTGGATCCATGAAAGATGAAAGTAAATTCATAGCCACGACTAAGTACAAATGTGGATCTATGTGGCATCACACAAAGTAATGAGAAATGAGTGAAGTGCTCATAAATAATCTTCGTCATAGCTTGGGAAAGAATATCATAGAACAAGAGAGTAATCTTTCCCAAGGTATTCGTCCATAATCCAAATGTTATGATTCTACAACATGCAAATAAAGTAGTTGAAGTTGAGCATGGTAGAAATGGTATGATTACTAGTCATTGATGTATACCATTATCAGATGTGAGGGAGTCCACCAATGATGATGATGGAACCCAAGATACCAAGTAAAATATATGAAGTGTGAATAAAGGAGTTGAAGCCGAACACTCGTAGAGTCATTTGATAGGAGTCAATGATATAAACCCACTGTCAAAATGCAAGGAGACCTGCCACTAATGTCTGCAAGTGCTAGGGTACTGGTGGTTTTCTATATTTCAATCCTGGATAATGAGATGAATTCAATAGGATGAAATATGTCGAAGGATGGACTTGATGTATCCCACATCAATCAATCTGAAATAGGAAAAGATGGATGGTGTGAAAATGATAATAGTGTAGCACGAATGACAGATGGATGACGGCAACAAAAAATCATAAAGGGACAATAGGTGACTGATGTATGTAGGAATTCCCTTGAACAAGTATGCATGACAAATGGATTGACTCAACAACATTAACTCAAGTGAAGACCATAATAATTGTTCATGGACCAGTGAGGGGAACGTGACAAAATGATGGGAACGGTGGTTAAATGAGACGAAATAGATGAACCGACTATTGTATGAGGTGATAATATAGGTGAATTGTTCAAGGGAGACACAAAATAATGACAACTACCAGTTAAAGAAGCCAACAAGATGGAAAAACACTCTAAAAAATCCCCACCATGATCGGTGAGTATCTCTTTCTAGTTTTATGAGCTGGAGGAGGTTAAAAGATGTTCATTATATCTCATCTGGCGATGAGTACCTCGACATATTATTAATGAACCTAAGGAAGGAGAGGATCAGTCCCATGAATGGGTCCTTCGATGTAAATTTTAACAAGTCCAAAGAAGCAAAACTCGATGGCATTTTCCTATTTAAAGAGTTTGAAAAGGTCATAAATAAAACTCCATATACTTATCTATGGATTTTTCACGAGCCTAGGTAGATTTTTTCTCTCCGGTTTTTTCAGTTTTAGGGAGTCTGATAAACTTAAAGAAGACTCCAAGGGGGGCACTTTTATTGTAAATTTTAGTCTCCTGGGCCCAAAAAAGTTTAAAAGAATGTGAAGGAGAACTCTCCTAACCACAAGGGATACGGTGTTCCTTTTTCGTAAATAGTCCATCTGGCCTGAAAAAGGGGTAAATGTATACTAGGTGGACATATTTTCAAATCCATGATACAAGCATGAAAATACAAGCCTACTCGAAGATCTTTTCTTTTTTAAGGAGTCAAAAAAGAGCTTAAAAAAGACTCCATAGAATGGTTCCATAGCTTATGTCGATAGTATTCTTGATGAAAATAAGGTTAGTATATGGTTCCATGAGAAAAAAAAAATGACAAATAGCCAAAAATGAAGAAAACGATATTTTTATAGTGTGATTAGGGTTAAGATGAAGCTATATGTTGTTAAAAAATAGTGTTTTTACCTCATTTTACCCATTTACCTTGGTGAAACTTTTGGGAGCCCTTTTCTTGTTCAAATTTGGAGTGGTGATTGCAGAGCATGGAGCCACAGATCCTGTACCTTTCATTCAGAAAACAACAGGTTGGACCTCATCTTACAAAACCCATCTTGCAGTTTTTTGTTTCATGCATTTATTTATTAATGGCAGGACTCGAAATTTTTGAGTCTGTGCAATCACAACTAGTCTCCTTACGGGGAGCGACTGAATGGTTTGGTCGTTCTGTGTGAAGAAGGAAATCGTGATTAGTCATTTCCATGGTATACTTGAGGGGAAACCAGCCAGTATGGTCACGGTTGATCGCACTATTAACTAAAGGAGGTCGTGACAAAAAAAACTAGTCGTGATCGGTCATCCTGTCTGCTCATGAGGGTCGCGACCAAGTGTATTTTTGACATTTTTTGGAAACAAATCTATGAGTATTGTATATGAATGGGTTCTACAAAACATTTGGGTTTTTTTGGTAGGTGTGAGAAACGATCCTGGAGTGGAGAGAACACAGACATGAAGAGAATGATAAAGTTTCGTTGGATGATCCTCCCACTTTAGATGCTTTGAGGAATTGTGGGTTACTGAAATTATTTCTTTTTCAGAACATGAGAGCTAAACCAATCATGTTACAGAGGTTAGTTGATATGTGGGATTTATATAAACAACACGTTGTGGTACGACACCAGGTATTAACCTTGGATATTGAGTATATATACTTTATGATGAGATTGTCTCGTCGTGGTGCCACCATGGTCTTGGTAGGTGGCAAGAGGGGTGGTGCAAATAGTGTGGATGACTATGTGGCATGCTACTATCACCTGAGTATGCAGAAGAAAAAATATATATTTCCAATTAGTCGAGTAGTGGACTTGACCTTATGTACATTTTTATTCACCATTACATGGGTAGAAGGGAGTACTGGGACACACTTGGCTTCAAGGAGCCAAGTAGATTATGCAGTGATGAGTTTTTTCCCTACAGTATATAATTGGTGTGCTGCAGTGTTGGAAAATATGAAGGACCAATTGACCAAGTGTAGGTTGGGTTGAAAAAAGCAATTTGGTTATGGATCAATTTTTTTATATTTCTTCTTCAATCAACTGCCTTCATCACATCCATGGGATGTGTTGGCATATGTTGGGTATAGAGATCCAGCTGTGAAGAAATGGGATATGTTGTCCCGACTCGGGGGGGGAACGTAATTCCAGTTTGGCGCCAAATTTTTTCAATATTGGGATCATCACATCGTGGAAATAGATGATTATCCATATCACAGTGTGGATTACTGTGACGATCTAGATATGTTTCTCCCCGAGAGGAAAAGATTTAGTGATGAGTTCGGTAAGAAAGATAAAATTTTCATTATATATATTTTTGTTTTGTATTTTTAGTTTTTTTGTGATTTTATGATATATAAATGTTTTTTTGCGTAACATAACATATAATTTGTGATGGGTAGATTGTGCACCAGCATGTCCAGTGGGTATGTTGCCATTGAATAGGCGAGGTGAATAGATCAGGATTGGGAGAGGACCGCATGGTGGGAGAGTTGATGCAGAGCTCTTGGAGGATCTCAAGGAGAATCTCGAGCATTTGACTGTGGGAATTTTGATGCCACATATGGACGATATACCTCTGTGTATGTAGAGGAGCATAGTAGGTGTGGGGAACTATTTTTGTAGCCTTCTAAGGAATTTCACGTGAACAATTATTTGTTATAATGACCAGAGGGATCTGTTGGTAGCCAAATATTCATGTCAATTTTATCACTGAAAATTGTCTTCGTCAAGAGATAAAAAAATTGTAGCTGTCGTTTTGGCTTTGAAAATATCCATTGGGTTAGCTATGTGTAAGAGTTCGTTATTTTTAATTTATCATTGTTTTGTTCAATTCCATGACTGAAAGCATGAAATTAGAACAAAATTTGGCTTGATTGGTCATCATACAGTTTGTGGTTTATTTTCTTTGCAAATGGGATAACACTTAGAAGGCATCTTATATTCTTCCATAAGCCTTAAATATTGTAAACCTATCTTTTTATTGAGTAATCCATTACCATAACGCATGAGTCATGCACCTTAAGGTTATGACTTAGAAACTTTGTCCTTGATTATATTTTGAATTTTCACATTGACTTATCTTTGATCGCGCAACAAGCTAACATTGGTTTAATTTGAAATTTGAATGTTACCCTTAGCAGTCGCATCACGGTCTCGTCATTCTAGTATAAGACTGTCATACTTACCTTCAGACATCACACCTTCGTCCTGCATAGTTCATGCTTGCACTCATTTTTTTGAGTTGTAAGTTTTGATGCTTTGGGTTTGGCATTCTTTTCGCAAAGTGGCCTCCCAAATTTTTGGGTATCGGGTCTCTCCCAATTTTGCATACCTCACCCTACATTTCGATTTTTGGAGAGCCCAGCCCACCTCTCTCTATCTCTTTTGTTTCATTGTAACCATATCTATGGCTCCAGTAGTAATGCAGATCCAAACAACCCTGAGTTTTTACACATTCGCGATTATATAGCAGAGTTGAAATATGTAAGTGTGTAACAAAGAAATGGTTTTGCAGGTTATTTATGAGCAAATGGTTACGAATTTGGCCAAACTGTTAAAAACCCATTTCCAAAATGGGCTCATTTACTATCCTTTAGAGAATTTTCTTCATAAACTAGACTATTTTAGAGATACGTCTCGTTATTTGGAGGGAAATATCTCATAATTTCCATTTCGGTTGAGGTAAGCATTTTTCTTTTATTTTGCTGAGAGATTCAAGCCAGTTCTCAGGTGTCTAGGTTTCAAGTTATATTCCTTTCTATCTATTTATGATTCTACATAAAATGTCTAAAATATATCAGATACAGAAGGTAAGCCCCCTGTCAAACCTTTTTCACCATGGTCTTATTCAGATCCTTATGCTTTCGCATCTATCCAGGACTACCTATACTTTGGAAAATTTCTCATTGAAAAATAAATTTACCCTACCTGAGAATGCAGTAGAATCACCTCTCCACCTCAATGAAACCCCCAACCCCTATATATCTAACCCTACAGTAAAAAACCCATGTGTTGATCCATGAGAATACCATGCGACCACAGAACAAAACTCTGTTTTTATTCAAAACCCTTTGGGAAAAAAGTCACAATATGATTTCATGCCTATAAAATCGTTAGAGGAGGTTTTAGATGTGTTAAAGGACATAATTCTTATTGTTCCTATTCATGAGTTGAATCAGGTTGTTTTAAACAAATCAATTGACCAGAAAAAGGGCAAGTATAAGAAACAGAGTAATCTAGATATAAATTTTGCAAACAAGAGGATTAAACGGGCTGGTAATGTAATTATCAAAAACTCAACGAATTTCAACAGCATCATAAATTTGGATTTATCAGATGCTTCTTTGTTTAATCTCTGAAATGGTAAAAAAATTGTTTTAATTCTTTTTTTATTTGATTCTGCTGGAAAAATAAAATAAATAGATTTATTTTTTATTTTATTTTTACTATTTTAGACTAGCTACAGAATCTTGTAGCTTATCTTTTGAAATTATTAGTTTGCAACTGGTATCTAAAATTCGATTTTGTTTTATATTTTTCAGGAAAAAAATTGTCTATGATGTTATTTTCAAGGAGAAGGAATTATGGATTAAGCGCTCAATAGCTTAGTAATTTCTCATTTTTGAAAGAAAAATCTCATTTATGTGATTTTTTTGATGTAAAGACTCCTACAGGAGTATCTTTTTGTTATTCTATTTTTGTAAGACCAGCTTATTTTTAGGGATCATCCTCTATCTTGTATGATAAGAGGTAACTGATCCAAGACTTGTTTAAATAGCTTTTGCTGCTTAGTGTTGAGAGGAATTTTGTTGGGATTACAAAATGGATATATGATTGTGGAAGTGATATGGGACAAACAATTTGTTGTTGGCTTTAGTCCCGTGTGAATTGTGCAATGTTTCTCTCATTGTATTCTCCTATTACTTATGTGTTATGAAATATTATTATGGTCAATTTAGCTTTAGTCTTGTCATCGTATGATGTTTCATATCATAAAATATTTAAATGTTGTCCATGATCTGTTAATCTAGTTTGTACTTTGTGATCAATCAATTGTTTAGTTGTATTGGGTTTACTTATGATATTAAATGATTGATAACATCAATATCTAGGATTGAGTTTTCTTTCGTCCTCTACTATTGATTATCTTGAGATCACAGGATATTAATTGGTTATTTTTTGTTGTTTCAAATTCACTCCGAGTGCGCGAAATACTTCCTTGATTTTCTTCAAGAAGATTTATAGTTGTCTCTGTCATAGGTTTCCTCTTAATACATGGCAAATAGGAGCTCTTAGAACGCAAGAAAAAGGAACTTAGTTTATTATGATTGATCAATTAGAGGTTAGTAGATGCATTGCCTTCTTTTATTCAGAGTTGTTTATATATGAATGAATCGATGATCACATTGATTAGATTTCACTATTTTTGTGTCATTGTTTCAATCGTATTCATTTAGTATTTGTTAGTTTAATATCTATAAATATTAGAAAGATTTATGTTATTACTTCATCCTATTTATCTACACTATTACAAACATCCACTTTTGCAAGATTTCAAGCAAATCTTGTAAACTGTATATAGTTTGTTTATAATCATTTGTACATTCACGTTTTTAAATAAACATTTGTAATTAGTATATCAACTATTAGAATCATAGCTTTAGATTAGTTTATTTCTTTTACTATTTTTAGGACTTTAGTTGGATAACAGAGCCATTAAACCTGTCAGTTCAGATCATACCAAACGACTTGGGTTAATTAGACAACCCTGGTTCGGATCTAACCTTCCAGTTGACGATGTGTCACTTACGCCCATCAAAAAATGGCACTAGAAGGAGGGTGGGGGTAAATTTAATGATTAAATGTTTTACAGCTCAGCCTGTCATAATTCCATATTTATAAATTCTTCTTCCGTGTCATCTTGAAATGCACTAGAAGGTAGGCTAGACTAACAAGATGGCCTTGCAAGAGTCTTTGTTTTGAATGTATTTAATTCCCCATGGCTCCCCAAATCACTCTGTTGAAACATGCTTTCCACTTATCATTACCTGATATTCCCAACGAGACAGCCTCTCACTTGTCCAAAATCACCTTTGGTGGTGGGGTGGATGTATCTGCAAAAGACCACCTTAATAAGTTTTGGTGTAAATGCATCAAGCATGATATTTCTGATTTAAAATTTTTGTGCAGAATGTTCTCTTTTGCTTTTAGGGGTCAGATTAAACATTGGTTTGATTCTTTTCCAACATATCACATTATTTATTGGTTTCAGTTTGTAGAGGAATTTTTAGATGCTTTTGAAAACTATGATTACAATCAATTATGTGAAGAATTTCAGACTTTACTAATCAATGAAAATTCATCTCCAGAAAGCTTTTCAACAAGAATCCATCATGTCCTCTGTAAATTTAATATTGATGACATGTCATTTGTACTAAATCTCCTCTATGATGTTTGTGTCCCTTTCATCCAGCCATATTCAATCATGAATGATGAACCAGCTACAAATCCTATCACTCAATTGTGAGAAGAATTTTGTTCGCAAAATGAGAAGAATCCATCCGAAAATTTTGAACAAGCAAGAGAGGTAGAATCTATTGAAAAGGTTCTTACTAACAATCAAACTTGTTTTTCCTCTGAATCATTGTATATTCAATCCTCGACCATCGTGGAAGAAGATTTGATGTTGGGTCAAGGTGAATGTCCATATTCTTCAAACTCTTGCTCTAATTAGTACTTAAATTTAGTTATTGAAGAACACTTAGGTGATGAAAATCATCTTAAGCATTCTAACATTGCTATGAAACTGATTAGAGATGTAAATCTGCCATTTGAAGAAAAAACCTTAAACCTTCATCCACAAATCATACCTTATCCACATGAATGATTAGATGTTTGTTATGAAAATTTTAAATTGTCTATCATACATGAGGCAAATTTAGACGATCATATTATGTTCAAGGATTTATCACCAAAACAGAGTGAAAGTTTTAAGGAAAGTGGAGAGGAATGTATTGAGAATACTATTGTTAAATATCATAGCTCAAGAGATTATTTTCA
>JASDQU011028073.1:0-26464 GCA_032191745.1 Picea mariana
CCAAAAACCACTTTTGCAACTTTTCACCATTTTCGTCCATTTTTACCATGTCTTCTTCCGACGGAGATAATGAGCAAACGGAGACGAATTTTAAAAATATGAGAGAGGTTTTTGGTCAGCACGGGATGAGGAACAAAACCCTTTTTTCTGTTTTTTCAACGGAGTTACGAGCAGAGCAGGTCGAAGGCATCTTCGAGGCCTATTTTTCCAGATTTGCCATTTTCCGTTTCAGTCCCGATTTTATAGGAGCTGCCACGGCCAGATGGAGATGAATTTTGCGAAACCGAGAGAGTTTTTTGTCCAGCACAGGCCAGTATACGATAACCGCTTTCCTTTTTCTCCCAGGTGTCATCATTGAGGATAAAATCACATCCGAGAGGACCCCTATTTCGCAGAAAAACGGTCCATTTTTAGGGCAACAAACTCCGAATTTCATGGGAGTGGTGGCTATTTTGGGCCGAGGAAGTTGAACCGACTGCCAAGAATTATTGGGATGGGCTATCTTATTTATAGAGATGATTTTAATGTAAAAGGGTTGGATCTTTACGCCCTGTGGCTGTCGAGCTGTAACATTTTTGAGATCTGCCATTAATGAAAGGGAGGTTCTTTACAGGATTCCTGCGCATGTTTACTGGTGATGTGATTTCTCAGTAAATGTTTTCTTGCACTGTAACCACTGTGTTTTCTGAATCTAATCTTTATGAATAGCGTTATGTCTCAGTATTTATCTCTGATACCCTGATTCCGATTCTGAAGATTTCAATGTTCATCCTCTAAATATCTTCAACTAAGAGATTCTTAAGTGCTTGTTAGTTGGAGTTGTTTCCCTTTTCTTTTCCTCTGATCATCACTTTGATTATAAAATATCCAGTGAGTGTGTTATCTTGCCCTGTGAAGGATTTCTTTGGCATTTCTGGTTGTTTCTCATATTCGATTAAATACAGACCCCATAGCCCAATGGATGTGTAAGCCGCCTCAACCAATTTATAAACCCTTTTGCAACAAAACCTACCTCTTCTTCTTACCTAGCCTAAAATCTGAAGTCAAAACAAAGTTAAATCATAGAGAGAGATCCCTCTCTAAGTCTTGGAGGGCTAGATCCAAGACTCGAAGCGGTTCTGATGTTGCCTCTGTGTTTGCCTTTCAGCCTTGGGCAAAATTACAGAGTGATAACACATTCATAAGAACAAGAATAAGTAAAAATAGAGAATTTAAATGAACAGAAAAGCCTACCATTCATTCAGATAAAGATATTAACAACAACACAAAACATTGGGATTAAAGCTCCTCTGTTTTACTCATTCAAATTTTAAAATACATAGGTATAGGCAGTCCTCCACTACTCCTTCAACAACTCATACAATTCTCTTTGAATCTCAACAACAATAACTCTCTCCTTCTCTTGCTAACAACTATTACAAAATGAGCAACATCCTTTACAAATGAGAGACAACAACAACCTTCTTTGGCCATATGATACAAATATATATACAAGGGGTGATTCATCAATAATTTCCCCCCAACAACCTAATTTTATCCTATCAGGATTTATGAATCCACCTACTAAGGAATAAGAATTTAATACCATTTACAAATAAGATAAGGGTTGATGCACAACCTCTATACAATATAGCCTTTAAATTAAAGTGATATTTATCCAAGAGGATATTTGGGGATGGCCTCAACCTCCAATCATTAATTACATTTCTTTTCATAAAATTTAAAATTCAAAAAGGTGCTCTCTCCTTTGTGTAGTCCAAATCAACTCCATAAATGTGTTGGTTGATGTGCTGCTATCCAACCTGTACTCCTCTTTAAATGTTGATGTAGATGCTTCTACATCATACTCCTCTGGCCAAATATTCATCGAATCATGTCCATGAGCTCCTGCATCGTCTTTCCTTACTTCCAAATGTCTGCTTCACGTACCCAACTGACATCTTCTTCTGGATGGCCTTTCCACTTAACCAGATATTCAAAGTAAGTCTTTCTTCAGGTCCTTTTTCCAATTCTCTGATATAAGATCTTCTCCATCAGAGGCTTCTCTTCTACATGAATTTGTTTCTCTCACTTCAAGTTGAATCTCTATCCTATGTTGATCAACTATGTCCTTGTCCTTTATTTTGTTGTCTTGCAGCTACTTCTAGATATCACCATGAAGATTTTGCATCTCTGCAGCAAAATATTCGGCTCTTGCACTTCTGAATTCATTCTGTCCCAAATTTCTTAGTTCTAATATCCCTCTTGGGTACATTCCATATACTATCTGGAATGGACTTCTCCCTGTAATCCTATTTGGTGAATCATTGTATGCAAATTATGCTTGTGGCAGAATCTAATCCCATTGGATTTTATTCTTTATGACTAAGATCTTCAGCAAATTCCCTAAACTTATGTTTACTACCTCAGTCTATCCATCTGTATGAGGGTGATATGTTGAACTGAAGGAAAAAAAATTCCCAATATTCTTCCACAACGTTCTCTAGAAATGACCAACAAATTTGGTTTCCTTATCTGAGACAATTCTCTTGGGAAACCCATGTAGTCTTACAACTTCTTTGAAAAACAGACTGGCTATGTTTGTAGCATCATTTGTCTTTTGGCATGGTACAAAGTGTGCCATTTTGGAAAAACATTCAACTACCACAAATATGGAATCACTTCCCCTTTGGGTTCTTGGTAATCCCAACACAAAATCCATGCTTATAGCATCCCAAGGCCTAACGGAAATAGGAAATCGTTGATAAAGACCAGTTTTTTGTTGTCTTCTTTTCGCATACTGACAAATTATGCATTTGTTCACAAATTTCTTCACTTCAGATCTCATACCTAGCTAATAGTATGATCTACTCAACTATGTGAATGTTTTATCATGGCCAAAATGTATTGCTAGGCTTCCGCTATGCTTTTCTTTCAGTAGATTATCTCTCATTGAGCATTTTGGTATGCACACCTGGCTTCTTTTGAACAACAATCCATCCTGAATCAAATATTCCATCCATGGGATCTTATCCCTTAGTAAAGGATTTGCACAGGCTTCATAATCTTCTTTGAAGTCTACATCTTCACCATACATTTCCTTAAATTGTTCAAACCCTAAGGTTTCCACTTTGAATTCCTGCATAATCAAACACCTCCTACTCAAAGAATTTGCAACTTTATTTGCACTACCAGAAATATCTTTGACAACAAAAGTGAAATTCTGCATAAATTCCACCCACTTTCCATTCCTCTAATTCAACTTCTCTTGCCCAGTAATGAACTGTAGAGCTTGATTATCACTATATAGCACAAACTCCTTGGGAATAAGATAATGCCTCCATTTTCAAGGCTTGAATCACTGCATAGAATTATTTCTCATATGTGGAGTAATTTTTCTTGGTACCATTCAACTTTTCACTGAAATATGTTACAAGTCTATTATCCTAACTCAAGACTACTCCAATTGCTACTCCACTAGAATCACACCTTACCTGAAATCTCTTTCCAAAATTTGGCAGAACTAGAATTGGTTGTTCTCTGATCTTATCCTTCAATATTCTGAAGCTCTTCTCAGCCTCTTCTGTCCACTTAAAATATTTGTGTTTTTTCTTCATAGTGTCTAATATTGGTGCACACATACCACTAAAATTTCTAATGAATTTCCTATACAAACTTTTTAATCCATGGAAAATCCTTACCTCAAATATACTCCTTGGTGATGGCCAATCTTTGATAGCTCTCACCTTTTCTGGATCTATCTTCAGCTCATTGGAAGAGATCAAAAACCCCAAATATATGAGTTTCATGTTCATAAAAGATGACTTCTTTAAATTTATCAGTAACTTCTCTTGCTGCAACCTTCTCATCACTAATTTCAAGTGTCTCAAGTGCTCCTCCTCAATTTTACTAAAGACTAGTATATCATCTAGATATACGATGACAATTTTACCTATGAATTCTTTGAGTAATTCATTCATCAACCTCATGAGTGTACTTGGGGAATTTGTGAAGCCAAATGGCATAACAAGAGACTCATACAACCCTCCATTTGTCTTGAATGTTGTTTTCCATTCATCTCCATCTCTCATCCTTATCCGATAATAACCACATTTTAGATCTATCTTTGAAAAATAACTCGCTCCACTTAAAAAATTCATCAAGTCATCCATCCTGGGTAAAGGAAATTTGTACATGATACTAATCTTATTGATGGCTCTGGAGTCTATACACATTCTCCATCCTCCATCTTTCTTAGGAATCAATATAGATGGTACAATGCATGGGCTTAAGATTTATCTGACTAAACCCTTCTCCAAAAAATCTTGAACCCGATTCTTGACCTCTTCATTCTCTTGAGGTGTCAATATATATGCTTCTTTATTTGGTAATCTTGCTCCTGGAATAAGATCAATGTGATGACTGATGCTCCTAATGGGTGGCAATGAGTAAGGTAACTCGTCCACTACTATAACAACACAAGTTTCCAGTAGCTCATGAATTTCTTCAGAGAGATCATCCACAATAGTAATTGTAAGGATGACTCTAGGATTTCTCACCACTGCAAACTGCATCTCCTGCTCCCTCTTGAATTCATTCAAGATCTCCTTCCCATTCATGAGAATTATTCTTGGGTTGGATTATTCCTTTAGCTTCTTATCTTCTATTGGAAGCAACATGTGTGTCCTACCATTCTTCTCTAGGGTGTAGGTGTTTTTCCTCCCATCATGTATGAAATTTCTGTCAAACTTCCATGGTCTTCCCAATAAAACATGACATACATCCATGAGAATTACATCACATAGAATTTAATCTTTGTATCCTCCTATTTTAAATTCAACTTGGAATTGTTTACTTACCATTACTTGGTGTCCTTTTTGCAACCATGAAAATTTATATGGATTTGGATGTGCATTAGTCTCTAGCTCCATATTTTCCACCATCTCTGTGGATACTAAATTGTCATTGCTTCCACTATATATAATCACTTTGCAAACTATGTCCTTGGTCTTGAAAGCAGTCCTAAATAGAGAGTTCCTTTTCACTCGTGCTTCCACCTCCTTCTCTAGTTTCAACAGAATTTTCCTCATCATGAGGGATCTTCCATATTCAACAGATTATGCCTCAACATTCCTTTTCTGCACTTCAGAAATGTGATCTTATCCTCCTTCATTATTTTTCTCGAATAATTCCCAAGACATATGCCCTGTATTTCCACAAACATAGGCTCTTATCTCTCCTCTTCTTCCTCTTCCTCTTCCTCGAGGAAAATAATTCCTTCTACCATATTATATTCGTCTATATTTTCCTCCTCTTTTTGTATGACTGTGGGGTTTTTCAGTTTCAGGCTTGGGTTTCTGGGACTTATCATGGACAATTCCTTTACCTCTGTGTGGGAATTTTCCTCTGCCTCATTGGCTTTGGTTTTTGGCCAAATTCTCTTCTTCTTTTAGGGCATCTTGATAAGCATCTTTAACTTTCCTCATAGTCACCATGTTCATTTCATCCTAGATTTCATATCTCGGGCCATTAATGTATCTGGAAGGCTTATCTTCATCACTTTCACGGTGACTAGCTCTGATGTCCACCCTATAGAACTCTTATGTATACTCTTTTACTGTCAAACCCTTTTGTATCAGGTTTTTTAGTCTCCTGGACATATTTATTTGATAATCTTTGGGTATGAATTTAGCCTTTACCTTGGCTACCATTTTTTCCCAGCTTTTAATTTTATTTTTACCTTTGCTTCTTCTATCATCCTGCAATTCATCCCACCATATTGTTGCATGCCCTTTTATCCTTGTGACAACATGTTTTAGCTTCGTCTCATCATCGACCTCCTCATAGTCGAAGTATTTGTCCATTGCTCTTATCCAATCTAACAATTCTTCCAAATCTAAATTTCCTTCATACATTGTGATCTCTATTTTTTCTCTTTCTCCCAATTTTACAACAGCTTTCAGCAAGCCTTCTTCTACAACATATTCTCCTGCAGCTTCTTCAGCCTCCATCTCTTAACTTTCATCCTCATTGATGTCACCTTCATCTGGGGCTCTCCTATGTGCAGTTTCCATGGCATCTAGCCTTGCACGAAGTCTCCCCATTTCCTCCTCCATTATTGGATTTTCTACAGGTTTGTCCCTACGTCTTCTTGGTGGCATGGCGCTAAGATTTCATCACACAGAGCTTAAATTATGGATTTGATGCCAATTGATGCAAACCCCATTCCTCTACCAGGGTTTGATCGACCTCCTGGTCAATGATCGATCAATTTTGAAGTCGGATAGACTCTTAGGCTCTTGTTGAACCCCAATTTTAGCTTACACGGGCCCTCCTTAGTTCTTCGTGCATGTTATTTGAAACCCACAAGCGCTTTTCTGGCACTTTTTACCTGAAGAAAAAAATTTTAAATGACAGGCACTAGGCACCTCTCCTTCACTTGACCACGATCTATGACCTAGAACGAAACACTTGAACCCCACCCAATTTGGGACTTCAAGAGCTCTTCCACCCTTGCACAAGATTTCTCTTGGAGTGACTCTCCTTCAAACACATATATATTTGCCACATGTCCTCCTTGGATTCAACAGTCCAGATTCACCCTTGCACTTCAGCTTTGGGACTTCAGCGGAACGACCCTTTTCTCCTCACAAATTCTCCTGGAGCTCTGGTCTCTCAGACCTCCATATTTGTTGACATTTGTCCATTGGGGAATGGATGGTCACGATCATTTCATTCCTTTGGGAATTCCAAGATCTCGACTCCTTTAAAATCTCTAAGCCTCTGAATATAATAAGTGTCGAAGGATCCTAAAGTCTATCCTTCGCACAACTATCTCATATCTGACAGTCATCAACTTCCTGGGGATATCCCGCTAGGTCTCCACCGTAGATTTTCTTGAAATATTCCCCTTGGAGGAATTATGCTCATTGGCCCTCCTGAGATTAACTTTCCAAGGTATGTGAGACCTCTGTCTATCCTCGGTGTGATCCCTTTGAACTTTTAGATGTTCGGACTTAGAAAAATTTCTAAGTATTTTTTCCTCAAAGACTCAGATCACTATCTCTTCTAATCTTGTTCCTCCAAGGTTTTACAACCTTGGGTGCACACCTTGCAATCTTGGAACTCTGCAACACTTGACTGTTCTCCCCTTAACCAAGAGTCTGGTAATGACTTGGCCTGCGCACTCCTTGCGTGGCGCTGTGATTTTTTTTCACTAATGTTATCAAAGATTCAATGTTATCTCTCCTAAGCTTCTCTAAGTTAAACTTAACTTTGTCAACACACTCCTTGCAAAGAATGTGAACTCCTTGCACGAGCTCTGAGAAGAGAAACAATTGAAACTTATTCTAATTCTATAGATTCATGTATTTAACTGCAAAATACATTCACAAGAACAAGAATAAGTAAAAACAGAGAATTTAAATGAACATAAATCCTACCATTCATTAAGATAAACACAATAACAACAACACCAAACATTGGGATTAAATCTCCTCTATTTTACTCATTCAAATGATAAAATACATAGATACAGGCAGTCCTCCACTGCTCCTTCAACAAATCATACAATGCTCTCTGTCTCTCAACAACAATAGCTCTCTCCTTCTCTTGCTAACAACTATTACAAAATGAGCAGCAACCTTTACAAATGAGCAACAACAACAATAACAACAACAACCTTCTTTGGGCATAAGATACAAATATATATACAAGGGGTGATTCATCAATTATTTACCCCCAACAACCTAATTTTATCCGATCAGGATTTATGAATACACCTAATAAGGACTAAGAAGTTAATAACATTTACAAATAAGATAAGGGTTGATGCACAACCTCTGTACAATATAGCCTTTACATTAAAGTGATATTGATCCGCGAGGATATTTGGGGATGGACTCAGCCTCCAATCATTAATTACATTTACTTTCATAAAATTTCAAATTCAAAAAGGTGCGCTCTCCTTTGTGTAGTCCAAAACAACTCCATAAATGTGTTGGTTGATGTGTTTTTCTCCAGCTCATCCTCCTCTTTAAATACTGATGTAGATGCTCCTGCATCATTATTCCATGAAAATTTCCTCAGATACGTATCCATGAAGAAAATCACTCTTCACATCCATCTGATGGATTTTCCATCCAAAACGAGCAACAAGGGAAATAATCAATTGAACATAGTTCATCTTTGCAATAGGGGAAAAGGTCTCAATGTAGTCGATACCTTCTTGTTGAGAAAATCCCTTTGTAGTCAAGTGAGATTTATGTCACTCAAAAATACCTTCAGAGGTAAATTTGGTCCTATAGACCTATCGACACTTCACAATATTATTTACTTGTGGTCAGGGAACTAAGGCCCAAGTTTTATTCTTCGACAAAGAATCAATTTATGTTTACATATCATGTTCCCATTCAAGTCATCCTTGAGCATTTGAGTAGGACACAAGATAATAAGTTTCAAGTACATGAGTTAGAAATACAATGTTGGTATGTTTCTTTTGACTTCGAGTTTTGCATCCAGAGGAAATATCACCAACATTAGGTCTAGTAGCTTCAATTTTCTTGGTAACCCCTCCGGGTAGACAAGAAATGGGTAAACTTAAACTAATGTTCACTTTAGAAGGTCGATAAAAAATCGAAAAAAATTTAGTCGACGGAGATGGAGGACTAGTCAAAACATATATCAACAGACTAATTGAATCAAAGGTTGACATTCTAGTTGAAACAAGAACACAATTCAAGTGTCCAGTCAAAGGACTAAAAATGGAATAGGAGATCCAAATTCAGAAACAACATCAAAGTGATCATCCTGTAGTAATCCAGAATAGGAATTCAACAACTTGATGCCAGAAGACTTCTCATCAAACCACAAATTTCTTCTGATAATTATTTGTTGCTTGACAATATCAAATAGTCAATAGGCCTTGGACTCTTCAGAGTATCCCATCATGATGCAAGCATGACTCTTTACATACAACTTATTTCTACAATCATAGGAAATATGAGCCTAGGTAACAAATCCAAACACACGAAGGTGGCCGACTGAAGGCTTCTTTCCACACCATTGTTCAACTAGAGTCACGGAAAGAAAAACTTGAGTAGAGATGTGATTGAGCAGATAATTTTCACAATATACAACTTTATCCTAGAATCAAGGAGGAAGATCTTTGGCCTGGAAAATAAATCTAGCCATTTTGACTAACATTCAATTTTTTCATTCTGTGACGCCATTTTTCTAAGGTGTGTAAGGAACCAATCACTGCTAGTCAATACTAGATCAAACTGGGTATTCTTCAAAAATTCAATTTACATACTCACCAACGTCTTCTGATCTCAGGCACTTGATGCGTCGACCACATTGCTTTTCAACAAAGGCTCTAAATTCTTTGAAGTTTTCAAAGACAAGATTCTTATTATTCATAAAATAGACCCAATTTAAACGAAAGAGATCATAAATGAAAGTTAAGATATACCTTGCACTTGCAAGGGAAGCTATATTGATGCAACAAACATCACTATGAGCTAGATCCAACTACAGACTTTGAAAACTTAGGTTTCTGAGTCTTTCATGCTAAGTTCGACTTCACTCATTAGTGTGAGAAACAAAAGAAGTTGGTTCATTGTTGGGTCGAGTAATGTAATAGAATTTATACAAAATATCCTTCAGGTCAAGAAACTCTCTGGAAAAAATTGATTGAGATTTCTTCAAATATCGAACAAAGAACCGATCTGGCCAAAATTATACAATATTATCTATCTATGTTAACTGAGCAACAGACAATATATTGGCACTGAGATTTCGTACATGATAAACATCGACAATTATCCCATGTCAACAGGAAACATCACTCCGACCAACAATATTGAGAGAAAAATCATCAACAACATAATCTTCCTCTCCTCGGTTTTATTCAAGGATGTGAACAAGGAATCATCCTTAGCCATATGATGATTGCACCTAGATTCGAATACCCCTTCATTCTATGCAGAATGAGACAACAAGGATTGAAAAGTTTGGACTTGTAAGGTGAAATTATCAGCGGGTTGACAAATAGTGAACACATCTCCTTTAATGCATTTAACCTTCTCCTCTAAATCTTCTCTCTTCTTGTAGCAAAATTTCTCCACATGTCCAGTTTTTCCAGAGTGCTGACATGTCTTCTTCTTTCGGCTTTGATGGGGTGCATCTATTTTCCCTTTAGGTTTCTGGTTGTGACATCCAGGTATCTGTGTAGATGTATCAAACTGTACTCTTTCCCTATTATTCGACTTTCTATTTCCCTTGAGCAAGTGAGCTTGATGTTTACCACCAAGATTACATTCTTCAAGCAGTCTATGTTGATCAATAATCAAAAGACCACAAAAATATTCAAAGTTGTAGTCGTTACCATATTCCTTGCATGCCTACCATTTGGTGTATAAAGTTGAAACAAATACATTGAATGGTGTTCTCAAATTCATCAAGACCAACTCGATGATTTTTCCATCTTTCTTCTGATAATTGTTTCCAAATTTGACAATTTCAACTGGATTTCCTTAACACATATCAGATAGTCCTTTATTCTGTCAAAAGAATGAGGATCGAGAGATATAAACTCTTTCTCCAACTGCATGATGTGGATTTCATCGACTTTATTGAACAATGACTTCATATTCTTCTAGAATTGATGAGGGAAGTCGATTCCACTAAGGTGGAAATGAATCTCCCATGAGATATAGGTCATGATGACTCTCATAGCCTCATTGTTCTTCCCATAAACAATGAAATTTTAATGATCATCTATTGGATCGGGATTCACAGTCTTTGTAAACTTCCACAATCATTTAGTATTCAATAGGGTTTCCATGTTTGGTGCCGATACTGTATAATTTGATTTGTTCAAAATTACAGGATCAATATTTGAAGCCATCTTCGATATTGGGAAAGAAATGTCCTATTTCAATAAGTTCCAATAGGAAAAGCATCATCCCAGAGTCAATCACATAAAAAATCATACTCAACAAGGCTTGTGGATAATAGGTGATGTTTCAAAGCATCAGCTATGATACCATGTTTGGGAATAGGGTGGAACCTATTACGAAATAGACATACAATTTTGCAAATAATCAACGAGGGAATAAAATTTCAAAGACAAAGGTGGTGCCTAAATACACCATTACAACACTTAATAACAACACACTATGATCATAACATCACAATGAATATTGGACATCTTGTACACAACAATGATATTAGTTGATCACTTGATGATAATGACCCATGAGGTATGTTATTTATAGCTTCAAGATCTAACCAACTTTCATGAAATCGAGAGGATCTTGTCCACATATAACTGTCATTTGTTAGAGTTGACTCTTTCAAATATGCATTGTCTAGTTGGCTTGACCAAGATGTTGTACCTGACCGTCCATGCATCTTACTCGTAGTCAATTTCTCATCTGGTCAATCTACTAGCTAACTATCTTCGACTGTTGGTCGATTGTCTGATAGACAGACTTGTTGACTACTCGACTAACTAATGTAGAGATATGTTCAATCACCTCACCAACTGCTTCTAGATGTAGGTCTATCGCCTGACCAATTGATTCCTTAGAAGTGTGATGAACCATCACGAATTGATGTTCCAACAATATGTGCATACAATACAACTAAGAACTAAATATGTCGAAACTTGGAAAGATTCCATAGTAACAATTGTTATGCATACCATGTATATTTAATGTGAAAGTGTTGGATGTATGTTGCTTACCTTAATTTATAGGAACATGGACTGTAAAATTATTTGTAGTAAGCAAGTGGACAATTCAAGTTTAACTTTTCATGTTGATAACACATTCTATTTGTATGGATAGGAATATTGAAGTGATAAGTTTTATATTCAAATTTTTATAAATATGAAAGGATTTTAACAAAGAACTTGTTACTTTAATGTTTTAAATATGATTTATGCATATGTCATAAAACCTCTCTTAAAAACACAAACCCGTCCCCAACAAACTTGTTATGCCCAAGGCATATATATAGGGGCAATTGTTTCCCAAAACCTATCAATAGCTCAAAACTTGTCGTCCAAACCACCTTGTACCTATACAAATCTAGTTGTCAAACATTTCACGCTCCACTAGTTTTCTCCACCTTTTTTGTTTGTATTTGTGCAGGCTTTGACTTTTTATTTTTTCGTATGCTCTAAAATTTGAAGTTGAATGAGTCTTGGCTTGCAACAACAAGAAATCCATCAGTAATTCATGCATTCATGGGAACATAAATAAACAATCAACATTCCATGTTTATTACAAGTACTGTGCAATGACGAGTTTGTCTTATCTAGGTTGGCTTGCATTTGAGACCACAAGAGTTCTAGTGGGCTTATTCTCCAACAAATATATCCAAGTGGCATTAACTAAATCACCCAATGTGTAAGGTATTGAATAACTAAATTGATTGGAATTCAAAGCATTGCTAGAACAAAATATGTTTAGAATTAGCATCTAAATCTATTATGTTTAACTACTATAAAATCCAGAACATAAAGAATTGTTATGGTGCACGATAATCTTACAAAAATTCAATATTAACCAATTTTCCCAATCCATCTGGGATGATCCCACTAAAATTACAGCCGATCAGAACCTTGAGTATGCCTCATTTTTTTTTTTTTTATTGCAAATTGACTAGAAATGCTATCATCTATTGATATTAAAGAGAATTCCAACCTACATTTGTGCTAGTGATTCCATACTTGATGATGAGTTAGGTTAGTGCACTTAGAAGTTTTGAAGGTTAGTCAAGCTTTCTAGGGTTCATGGAAGTAGTACAATCAATTGCTAGTTGTATGATAATTCTCTATAGTGCCTAACAATAGTCTATAACAATCATTTCCATTACTCATTCATATATCTATTCTATAAGACATAAGCAACTTAAGTGACTTCTAGTGTTTGAATCTCAATAAGATGACCAATATCGTGTGGAATATTTGCCTAAAGCCTCATGGTTGATAGTGTCATGTACATGATAATTAATTTTGTGAAAAAACCTTTATAGCAGAACTCTAGACCCTGACTAATGTGGATATTGGTTGTTAATCAAAATGTGAGACTTTGGGAATTCAACAAGGTACCCACATTATTGATAAACATTCAACCTATGTATTTGTATGGGAAGTTGCAAACATGGATAGGCACAATGGGTATTGAATTCCAGACCAAATACCTTTATGGGTTTTATACATTTAATGAGGTATCCCCTTATTGGTAGAAGATCCACCCCTGAAAAAGAAGATAAATATGAAACACAATCTCAAACATGTGAAAATAGCTTAGAACTAAGGTTGTTACATAAATAACAATCACAAAGTTGAGAAGGGGATGCTAACAGTGAATTTATTTTGATGGATTTGTGTAGATTAACTCAACTTATTGGGAACCACGGGTATCAAAACCACTCCAATTTTGTGGCATCATGTTTCCCAAATGTTATTTCAGTGTATTGAGAATGGTAACCACAAAACAAAACCAAAATACATATAAAACTATCTGGAGCTCTGATCAAGTTTTGTGATGCTACAGACAAAATTTTCAATTCTACAAATAATAGAAATGGTGAAAACTAAATATAATAAAGACCCCATGGATGTCAAAGTCGAATGGGTTTGCTAGATAATCATTGTTGATGTTTTCAAGGGATGAAACTCCAATGCATATGCAAAGAATAAATATAATAATAACTAGACCAAAGTATGAAGTCCCCATGAATTCCTCTATTGAATTAACAATGCTTCCCTAAACTAGATGTTAGGGACAGTTCATAGATTTATTCATCACACACACACCATCGTGGATATACCATTTAAATAAAATATATGCTATACTCATTGCTCAATTCCTCCCACGAAGCTCATCGCCTAGTGTTTTCCAAATCCTTTGATCTTGGCATCCAATTTCATGTTCTTATAGTGATGGGTAAACTTAATTTTTATCTCCACACTTTGAACTACACTCAATGAACATGATGCATGTCTGGGACACAAAAATAAGTAGACGTTTGTTTAGACAATAATATGTTGTTGCTCATCCATAGTTATTTTTTGGATTTAGACCCTGTAAGAGAGTTTTTAAATTTCCGACGTTTCAAGCAGTTCACTACTCATCATCAGGGAATAAAAAGATGAGGAGAATAATAAGGTGAATAGATATTATTAGAATGATGTAACGAGATAAATACAAGTTTGATTGAGGTAATAATTAAATTAAATAAATTAGATATGGAAAAGAATGGTGGCGTTGTAAATAGGTTGTCTTGTAGAAAGAGATGAAAAGGAAGCAAAGGAAATGATTTAGTGTTGGAGGTTACGTAAGAGGTTAATAAGTGGAGCCCAAGACTGGATAAGTTGGAAACAATCTTCTTTATTGATATTATTAGGGTGTTTCTCAATTTATATGGATTCTCTAATGAGGCAGGTAGAGTAATGAGGATCTCTAGCTAAAAAATTTAATGGGTCAAAGAAAATCATCTATTTGGTATTGGAAGAGTGTTCGGCAATGGAAATTTTTTTGGTTATGTTATCCCCCATTTCTAGGGATAACTAAGGAGATGATGTCTCAAGGCCCTTAGGTTGCATACATGCAGTACCGAGAGACAGACCACCAGAAAAAACCACCCATCACCATGAGATTGATGGTTGCACCATTCACCACACCATCTTGGCTCACAAAGGACAACCGGTCTTGATCCATGAGGTAACAATTCTGGTATTGTGGTAATTTTCATTTCAATAAATGAGTCATTTGAATAGGATGCAAACAGTTCTTCCTTTATTTTGAAAACGTTTGCTTGGAAATTATGATGTTTTCCCTATTTCACCTTGGTGGTTGACATTGTGTTTTAGTAAGTGGTCACCCTTGGGGAAAGGGTTGCTACTAGGGGGTCTCCTTGATGAGTCATCATACCGCTCCCACACATACTTTCCACTTTCCATGTTTCTTTCCCTTTGTTTCCCCATCTTTTTTGTTTTCGGTCCACATTGACCTAAGAAGGGATTGCACCTAATTTCATGGGAAGATGGGGCTAAAGGCCCAAAGGCTTATAGCTTGAAAAAGATAAAAGTGAATCATAAACCTTCCATATGTTCACCTAGAAATCCCAAGAGAAATGAAATGTCTCTCGTGAAAAATTGAGGCACCCATAAAATAAATAACTAATTGAACATACCAACCAAGATAGAGCGTGTGTGGGAAAAAAATTTCATGATTAGGTAGAAGTCCTACAAATCGTCTCCAACTTGGGGAAGGACAATGTGACTAGGGTAGAGTGAAGGTGGGAAATGTTTTTCATGCTTAGGTAGAAGTACCACTTTAGCTTCAACCAAAAACTCTAATAAATTAAATGGAAAAAGGGCTTGGAAAAATCATCCATCGCGGACGAAGGGCAGCACACCCTCTACAAAGGCACCCATAAATGAGACAATATGAGCCCTTGTATGTTAAGAAAAACCCATGCCCAAAAGTATTACCCCTATCCAACTCATACTTTTCACATGACTTAAAAATGGTCCACCTGGGAAACTGATCCAGGTGGATATCAGTGGCCACCCACCTATTCCATTGGCTCGAAAAATAGTTTTCTACCTTGGCAGTTTTTCGAGTTCCAAACTTTTGGGGTCGTTTTGAGGCCCTAAATGACATTTTTTTGGGATTTGGGGCTCAAGTGATTTCCCAAGGCACTAACCTAGGCCAGTCCAAAATCGTTCTTCTCGGTTAGACCTTTCCAATGGGATATCATGTGCCTAAAATGGAGATTGTATGTAAAAGTTACGACCCCAGGAAGTTCATGTACTAACTTACCCCAACGAGGCCCACATGAATTTTGGCGCTTCATATCCTAGGGTTAGGATTTTGGATGTCTAGGGTTTTTGCATTCATATTTATTGTAAAAAGGCCTTCATAGCCTCATTGTAGTCATCTGCTTGTGAATGAGCGCAACCGTCACATCTCTTCTTAGAGATAAGCCACCACCATTCTAGAAAGCTTATGTCCCGCTACATTTCACAGTTTCAACTTATTTCCTTATTGAATAGAAACCAATTTTAATGTATATATGTTATTCTGTGTTAAGCATATTTTGATAATAATCTATATTCATTTAGTTCTGCTCATAAAATTTAGATGAGTGGTATCAGAGTGGTCTTCTCCTTGTTGTTCTTAATGCACGTCCCCAACAAGGTCAGGGTACAAAGAATTGAGTCTCGAGCTTGTTTCTCTTGAGGAAAAAAGCTCCCGCATGCCTAAGAGACCTCTCATGGTGGGAGAAAACAAATATGATGGGATAGGAGATCCCTTCAAAAAATTTCTCGAGGAACCCCTCACACAATAGAGGAATGAGATGATGGATAGTTTTGTGCAAATCCTTTGGCGGCTACCAACAGGTGACACATATTCCTCAAACGGAAGCACTGTCCCCTTCAAGGTACAAATCAACTTCGATATTCCTATATTTGAAGGTCATATAGACACAGATGTTATAGAAAAATGGTTGAATCTGCTAGAACGGTATTTCTCTGTCCATAACTTCTCGAATAGAGAAAATGTTACTTTTGTCCTCCTCAAAGTCATTCCCCATGTCAAAGATAGGTCAGAAACTTTCTACGAGCAAAAGGAAACATAGGAACCCTCATTATTTATAGTAGAAGTCACCTGGGAGTACTTCAAGGATGTTATTAAGGAACAATACTACCCTGTTGGAAGTTATGACGACCTGTACACAAAATGGACCACATTGCGGTAGGAAAGAGACCAAGCAGTGCCTGAGTTCACAAATATCTTCCATACGTTGTGCACCAAGATGGGTATCAAAGATTCTGAGCAACATATGGTGCTCAAGTATCGTGGTGGTCTGCATATATACATCCAAGATGAAATGGATTTTCTGGACATCTCATCCTTGGGCATGCCCTATCGATATGCCATAAAAATCGAGCAGAATCTTAAACAAAAGACACGACAATTTGGGCCTAGGAACCCTGCACAGCAAAATCCAGAAAAAGGCGGCCCCAACCCACAGAACAAAGGACATAGGAAAGACAGACTGCCTCATCACAACCAGTCCAGGCCACAAGCAAAGGAGGACACCGGAAAGACAAAGAAATATATCGCGAAGTGGTGTGACTTCCATAAAAGCCCCTAGAATAACACTGTTGATTCCCACTCAAAGAAATCATTGGTGGCTGAGGTGAAAGCCTCTAAATCAGATGTCGGTTCTGACTCTGACTCGGAACTAGAAAGGGGGAGATGTATCATTGACACAGAACCCAGTGCTACCATTGTTACCACCAAGCTCTAGCCCGATGAACTAGATGAGCCACAGGAAGACGAGTGCCTTTTTCATTCAAAGATGTGGGTGAAGGGTACCCTGCTACAATTCATAGTTGATAGCAGTATTCAGAAGAACCTCATTTCAGCAGAAGTTTTCAAGCGACTCACCCTGCCGACAATGCTACGCCCGCAACCCTACACTATTGGATGGCTTCACCAAGGAAGCGACATTTGTGCCATCCAACAATGTTTCCTATCATACAACATCAATCCCTTCAAAGTTGAGGTATTGTGTAATTTTTCCCCTCTCGAAGTTTGTAATGTTCTTTTGGGCCAACCATACTTATGGAAATTCCATGTTGTATATGATTCTTGGCCTCGCACTATTATTATTACTTTAAACAAGAAATTGTACAGGATACCCGAGGCAGTCCCACCTATTGCTATTTCCTTGATCTTTGCCAAGCAATGCAAGAAGGTCAAATCTCAGATGGGGAAGTTTTTCTTCTTCATAATTCAGTCTCAGAATGAGTGAAAGATCACAGCCACATCTAGGATCTCCGCGGACGACCTCTCCACACAGTAGAAGCAAGTAGATAAGGTCATGGAAGAATACTTGGGTATCTTCTCCTCACTGACTAGGGTACCTCTACACTTTCAGGTCAAGCATCCCATTGATATTACCCCTAGCGCACTGCTACCCAATGGGCCAATCTACCACCTCTCTCTGTTAGAGAATGAGGAGATCAAGCGGTAGATCCAAGAATTTCTCCACAAGGGGCACATCCATCCTAGCTCATCACCTTGTGGAATCCCAATCATGATGGTACAAAAGAAAGATGGAACTTGGTGATTCTGCATTGATTATCAAGCCCTGACTAAAATCACAGTCAGAAACTGGTACCTGATTCCCCAAATCGACAATCTCCTTGATCAACTCACGGGGGCCAAATAATTCAGTAAGATTGATCTGAATTTTGGCTACCACCAGGTCCCGATAGAACAGACAGATGTATGGAAGACCGCCTTCAAGTCAAAGGAAGGTATTTTTGAATGGTTGTTCATGCCCTTTGGTTTGACAAATGCTCTAACCAATTTCATGAGGATGATGGATGATATCCTGCAACCATTCACCAATACTTCTGTAGTGGTGTATCTGGATGACATTCTCATTTACAACAAGACTCGGTCATAACACTTGCAGCATATTCAATAGGTTCTTCACACCTTGCAATAGCACAAGCTATACGCTAACTTGGAAAAATGCTCCTTCGGCATGGACAGGTTCCATTACCTAGGCTACATCATTGATCAACATGGTGTACATGTGGATCCAGCCAAGATCCAAGTCATCTATGACTGGCGAACCACAACCACACTCACTGAGCTTTGAAGCTTCTTAGGAATTGCCAATTTCTACCACAGTTTCATGTTGGGATTCTCCCATATTACATGGGCCCTCAGCCAAATAACAAGGGGTGGTGGTAAGGAGAAATTTATGTGGGGCCGGTCCCAACAACAAGAGTTCAATGTTTTGAAGCAACTCTTATGCTCATCCCGAGTACTTTCACTACCATACCTATAGCAGCCCTTTGAGATCGAGAGAGATGCTTCAGACTATGTTGTGGGCTTCATTCTCACTCAGCATGGCCACCTCGTGGCCTATCATAGTGAGACACTATCATATGTTGTCCGTAAGTACCCTACTTACGACAAAAAAATGTACTCCATTGTGAAATCTTGTCGCCAGTAGAGAAATTACATTCTTGGGAAGGAGACAATCATCCACGTTGATCATAAGCCACTGCAGTTCACGCAGACACAAGAAAAATTGTAGAATGACCCCCATCATAAGTGGTCCACATACTTGTAACAATTCCACTTCAACATCAAGTATAAAACAAGAAGCACCAGCCACGTCGTTGATTGCCTTAGCAGACCACCAATCGCAACACTCACCACGGTGCTAGACTCTTGTGGCCACGAGACCTCTGGATGGACCCAACTCTATGAGACAGACCTAGACTTCACCACCACCTACCAAATGTTGGGCACAAATGCATTTGTCAATAATTTCCATTTTCAAGATGGGATGTTGTGCCGTTTGGACCATATCTGCATTCCATCAAGCGAGCGAGTGAAGATGATCTGGGAAGCCCACTACAGATGGGTGGCATGACATTTTGGCGTCAAAAAGATAGTGGCAATGCTATAGAAAAATTTCTACTGGCTAAAACTTCGAGAGGAGGCCAGGAAGTATATCATGCCCTTCACTATCTGCTCTATTTCCAAACCGACCACTAAGAAATAGGGCCTGTACACCCCTCTTCCTACTCCTGATAGGCCATGGGAATCCATATCAATGGAGTACATTTTAGGCCTCCCGTCCAACAAGTGGGAAACGACTGTGCTTTTGTGGTTGTTGATAGCTTTTCTAAGATGGTGATTATGGACGCCTACAAGAAGAGCATCATAATAGAAGCCACTACCAAGCTCTTCTTTGAACGAGTCTAGGTACATTTTGGAATCCCACAAACCATTGTCTCAGATTAGGATAGTTGATTTCTTAGCACATTCTAGTCGAGCCTCTGGTCGTTGCTAGACACCAAGCTCACCAAATCCACGACCTTCCACCCCTAAACAGATGGCCAAACTGAGTAAATCGAATGATCATGCATATCCTGCACATGTATAATTTCAATCAACCTCGTACATGGGATGAGAGTCTTCCCTATGTCTAGCATAGCTACAACTGTGTCCTGCATAACTCAACTAGCCATAGCCCCTTTCAGGTGGGGTTGGGATTCCAACCATTGGGTCCCATAGATGTTACACTACCCCTTGCGGTCACCTCGGTCGACTCATATCCTACTCCAATTGAAGATAACAAAGCCAACTAGTTCATTGAGTGGATTCAACACATCTGCCAACAATTTCAGGATATCCTATAGAATTCCAATGACAAGTACAAGTAGCACCATGATCAACACCAGGTGCCACATATGTTTCAGGTGGGTGACAAAGTTTGGTTGCACTTGCAGAAATAATGACTTATAGGACCCCATCGGAAGCTTTTCCCACTTTGTTATCAGTCGTAAACCATCACCAAGGATGTGGGTGATAATTATTTTGAGCTCAAAATTCCTTATTTACCTAGTTTGCACCCAATGTTCAATGTGGATCTCCTTCGACCTTATTTCCCACAATTATTGGAAACTTCAAAGGTATCAGAACAATTGACACCAAAATAGCTCAACCTCAAATGCATACAAAAGGCATCCAATGATCAGATTGTGGACACAAAGGTCAAGGGCACTCACCAGTTAAGGATCTAGCTTTATCAAGTTGCCAAAGTTGGGCAGCTCCTGCACCAAGGCAAGTGGCTCACCCGGGGCCAAATTCAGTAGAAATTTCCTCATTTGATGGGGGAACTCAAAAAAATGGAGAACGTTGCTTCTTAAGAAGGGAGGATTGATACAGGTGGAAATCAATGGCCACCCACCTATTCCAATGGCTTGAAAAACAATTTTCCACCTTAGTAGTTTTTCGACAGTTTTTCGGGTTCCAAACTTTCGGGGCCATTTTGAGGCCATAAATGACATTTTTTGGGGATTTCGGGCCCAAATGATTGTCGAATGAACTAACCCGAGCCAGTCGAAAATCATTCTTCTTGGTCAGACCTTTCCAATGGGCTATCATGCACCTAAAACAAAGATCATATGCAAAAGTTACGACCCTAGGAAGTTGATGTACTAACTTACCCCAATGGAGCCCACATGATTTTTGGTGTTTCATCTCCTAGGGTTAGGTTTTTGGATGTCTAGGGTTTTAGAATTCATCTTTATTGTAAGAAGGCCTTTAGAGCCTCATTGTAGTCACCTTCTTGCGAATGAGTGCAATCATCACATCCCTTCTCAGAGATAAGCCGCCACCATTCTGGCAAGCTTGTTTTCCGCTGCATTTTACATTTTCAACTTATTTCGTTATTGAATAGAAACCAGTTTTACTGTATATTTGTTATTTTGTGTTGAACATATTTTGATAATAATCTGTATTCAATTCATTTTGATCATAAAATCCAAATCAGAAACACTCCTTAACTTGGGAAATAATCCACCCAATAGGTCACCATGTCAACTCTCCCATACCTAAATTTGGTAAGTCGCATAAGGTCTTTTATCATATGTTTATTTTGAGAGGGGGGACTTGATGCACATTTTCGGGTGATTCTTTTATTATGTATGGCTACTTGACATGATGTTTGTGACTTGTGAGCCCTTGAAGGGTGAATTTTCTTGTATTTACAGGGCCTTGACATGTGGAAGTTATTTCATGAAGGCACAAGGTCACTTGGACCTTCACTTGGGGATTGAAGCCCACAGGATGGATGATTCACCCTTTCTTCTTGGACACCTAGGTCAAATATGTTTCCTTTGGAGGCACTTGAGGAACCCTTGTATGTGATTTTCTATCCTTCCTAGCCCCAATGGCTTGCCTTTGGAGGCCTTACACTACACTTATGGGGTATGATGTCACATGAGGAAGGCTAGGGGTCAATGATGTTGGTGGTTTTGATGATGACTTGGAACCTTTTGATGGAGAGAGGCTTTTTCCATACATCAGAGCACTAGGTGGTTTGGCCCATGGCCTTTGGAGGTTCAATGACTTCTTCTAGAGGAAAAAATGTCTCACTTGGAGGCTAATTAGGGCATGACATCACCCCTTTTAAGGGAATTTTTATGTAAACTTTGAATTGTAACTTGTAAAGGGTAAATTAGAGAAGGTCGGCCTCCCTAATTGTGTTTTACCCTAAAGATAAGCGGACAAACTAATTTTGAAGGTCCTGTATAAAAGGAGACCTAATTCATTTCATTAGACATATCAACTCACTTTAGAATTACATACTTTGTGGCTGAAATTTTTGCCCTCTTTGGGAAAAATGCATATCTCTCTCTTTGATGTTATTTGAATGCTAAACACTCGTCTTTGGAGCTAAAGTGGTGTGCTATCTCTTGGATGCTTGTCTCTTTCTATGGTGATAGAATGTTGTTGGTAAATAAGGGTTTATCTTGCTATTTTCTTGGAATTGGTAATTGTTGAATTTGAAATTTAATTGATAAATGGCTCATCATTTACACATCAAATGTGCAAAGAAATCCTAGGGAGTTGTCATCAATGTAAAGGAAAATACTTAATAATAATAATAATAATCTATTTTTAAGGTCACGACCAAGCCACACCAAATTGGTGTATGAGACCCCCTTGTTTGTGGGACAAGGGACCCCCCTTCGCCTAGCGATTTGACTGGTAAAGTCTACGGAGGTATACATACCCTACCCCCTTTAGATTTGAACATGTAACCTCTTAAGAGGAAACACATGTTCTTAACCATTAGGCCCACTCACGCTGTATCAATTTCATTTCATTTCATAAAATTATTAAAAGTATCAATTTTAATACATAAATTGGTTTTCAAATCCTTAACCTACTCCTCATATGGTGGTCGTTCAACCCTATGAGATGAACCCGCCGCTGGAAGCGACCAAGAAAGCCGGCGACCATAATTCTGCCACGTTTCGGGGTCGTCACGTAGTAAACCTAAGAAAGCGTGTGATATCCGTGTTCTGAGCTCAATGTAAATATCGTTCAAATTTCTCTTTTACTCAAAGAGATAAATGGAATTTGTCGAGCAAATTGTTTCTTAAATACCGTTAAACTAAAACTATTAAAAATAAAACTACCATAAGTTAACATAGAAAAAACCATTTTCTTTTATTATTATTTTTTTTAATTTGATTGAAAAAAATATAACAAAATATTTTTTAATAAAATAAAATTATTTGAAAAAATAACTTAAATAAAAGAAAATGAAATGAAAATCAACCAAATAAATAAATAAGTTATTTAGATTTTTCTATTTTTACTTTAAGAAAAAAAATAGAGATAAAAGAAAAAAATAAAATTTATTATATAAAAAATATAGAATAAAAATAAAAAAAAAGTCATTTGGATTTTTCTAAATAATGGTTTTTTTAGTGGTTTTCTTGATTTTGTTTTATTTTTTAAATGACATTTCTATTAATATTTATTGTTTTTCTAAACAACTTTTTTTCTATCATTTTTTTTTCTTTTATTTTTGTTTTATCTTTTTAAATAACATCTCTACTATCATTTAATGTGTTTCTAAATAATTTTTTCCTTGTAATTTGTTTGGTCTTTGTTTTTACTTTTCTTTTGTTTTTTAAATGAAATTTCCACTATTATTTATTACTGTTTATTTTCCTTCTTTTTCATTTATTTTTTTAAATTTTCATTTTAGAAAAAATAAAATCAAAGCAAACAAAATAATTATTATTTTTTAATTGTTTTTTTCCGATCTTAGTTTTAGGAATAAATAAAATAAAAACAAAGAAAAACAAATAGAAGAGAAAAACTTTCACTATCTTGCTTTGTAAAGAAAAAATAAAAAATAGAGGAAAACAATAATGTAATGACAAAATTATTTAAGATAGAAAAAAAAATCATTCAAACAAGACAAAATAAAAATAAAAATAACAAATGATTTTTCTTCTATGATTTATTTTTATTTATTTAACATAAGAAAAAAAAATTACATTACTTAAAAACAAATTTATTTAATATGATATAGAAAAAATAAAAAATAAAAACAGAAAAAAGTAATAATCATAGATTATTTTTATTATCTGATTTGTTATGTCTTTGTCAAAAAGAAAAGAAAATAATTAAGATTATGATTTCTCTTAACTTTGGGAGAAGACATAAGAAATGACATTAAGAAAAAAAGCATTTAACAAAGACAGAAAAAAAATTGATTATGATATTATTTTTTCTATTTTTATCTTTAATTTTATTTTGTCTTGTTTTTTTTTCTCATAATGAAGTGAAAAAAATAAAACAAAATGAAAACAAAAGAAAAGGCATCAACCATATTTAGGTTGAAATGACAACACACATAGAACACACATTCATTAGTTTGTATTATCTTACAAATAAGAGACTTAACTTTTTTCTACAACTATTTATATTTACAAATTATATGTTTAGATAAATATAATATTTAATTATTTTAATAAAAATGATCACAATCATAGATGAAATTTTATTGTCTTGATATATTTTGTATTGTTGGGATCAAGTGCCCTACACAAATGTTAATAACCAGAGAAAAACCATATACAACAATCACACACACAACACAACATATATCACAACAAAGACACACATAAATGGGGGAAAATATAACTTTATTGCTCTATGGATAAATGGTTTGCAAGTCTCAAGAATCTCCAAACATGATTCTACATTTAAGCAGGAGAGATCTCAAGTAACGCAAAGGGTATGTTTGTTACAACCCAACAATCTCCACATTGAAAACAATTTCCTAATACCTTGCCCAACAAATCAATCATCACGTTCTTGTTAATTTAAAAATGGAGTATGAAATCCATGGGCTCAAAAAACACGAGCTACCAAAACACAGGTTTCTGAAACCACAACTCTTGACCTAAATTCCCCTCCTTTCCCATGACCAAAACTAGCCAAAATTCAAAGTCAGCGTATCTGGGAATACCACATGCTCCCCCTTATCACCTAGGATGTCTAGACTTCACCGGTGACATTCTGAACCTAGGGTAAGCATGCCTAACCATCGTTGTATGCCAATTTACATACAAGAAGTCCACCTTGACCCTTGCATTCAATAACTGTTCCTTACCATTGCTTTAACCTCCATTTCCAACAAACAACTTGAATCTCCATATCCCATGTTCACTTCGTCACCACCCACATTGGACCTCTATTTCCCAAGTTCATCGCTAACTGTGATATTACTAGCTCGTGCCTTTGCAGAACCCAAATTCCCATCGGGGGAAAGCTTCATCAAATTCACTCAATCAACACAAGCAATCTCCATAGTTATAATATTCTAGCATATCATGGCCATCGCTAGTGCCATCGATAGCATCCAGAAGTCAACCAAGACCTTGTTGTGGGAGAGCAGTTTATATACACACTGCCGACCCAATTTGGCTCTTATCACCTAGCACAGGCTCCACTCAATCGATTTCTGCATTTACATAGATCACCAAAACTTCTACAACCTGAGATCCCACTAAATTCTACCCACCTTCCATTAAAACCCCAATTGGCCATCTCATATTTCCGTTTGCAGGAAGATATGAATCAACCTCATGATTCTCTATGAAGATCACCCTACCCTGCATATTTTGTGAAGCTGTGTGACCTCTACAAGGTCACCAAAATTCAAAATTGTAACGTCCCCCAGCTCATGGGGGCTTCACCTTGTTAACAAATATCTTATCACGATCATTCATAAAGGTTTTTTTTTAATTGTGAAAAATAAGGTTAATATATTGTAGGTATGGGGGGAATGCAAAGTATGGAGGAATTTATAGGTATTGTGGGGTATAAAAAGGGGTATCTAGTAAAAATAGGGGGTTATATTATTAGAAAGATGTATTGGGAGGGGGGTCCATCGAAAGGATTATGAGAGGTATTTATTAATATCTAGTGAAATTAGGGGTATTCTTTAATATCCCATGAACACATGTCCTACATCACAGGTTCATGGAGTGAATACCTTGTGCCCCAGCTTAACCAAGGAACATAACTTGTTGAAAATACACATAAATTCAAAAATTTCTTCCTCTAATTAATTCTTGTAGCTTACCAACTACGAATTAAACATATTTTAACCTAAAGATGCGATACTCATAACTAAATTCATTTACATCATCGTAAACTAACATAATGTATCCCACTAATCAAATACAATAGCACATAAAAACCATTCTCATACACATGATAAAATGCACAATCATACAACTCGTAAGATAACTCAGAAAATAGATAAACACTTATCTTTTAAAATGTTTGTGCAACCAACTGCTTGGGAAGGACATTCCACCCAACCATAGACCCATTACTCCAAATATCAATAGAAAGTCACCCTCAAGCTGGGGCTAGGAATACACAAGAGAAGGGTGCCTCTAACAGTCCACCCACAGCTTAATATCCTAGAACCCACTGGTATTCTCTTACATGTATCCCAAATTTCCTCTAGCTCTCTTCCTCTTGATCTATCCAACCCAAGGAATGTACCCCTTCACTGCTCTATAATATACCAGATATAAAAA
>JASDQU011028073.1:33889-44506 GCA_032191745.1 Picea mariana
ATAAAAGATGAAATAATAGAAATAGCCACAGACTGGAGCAAAGCAATTAAAGGGGCCATCCCACATACCAGGAAGGGGTGAATAGGAACAAGAGAAGAACCCAACGCAAAAACCACCATAAGAAAGTGAAGATGGTATGAATGAAGAAAACAAACAGTAAGAGAGGCCCCCAGGGGAATGAACCTCTGCCAAGAGTTCAGAGGATGACAAGAATGGAGAAAGCGGCCAGAGAAGAAAAGAGTATCTTCCTCATGTAGGTCGATACAAAGGGAAAGACAATCATCAAAAGGTGGGAAAGAGAAATCAACACCGCTCGCAAGGGAAAATCCAGGACAAAACTAACCAAGGAAGTGGGGGGGATAAGGGACCCAATGGCCACACAACCAAGAACAACCCTCTACCACAAGACGGTGTAAGAGGCCTGGTGAAAAAAAATATTGATAGGTAAGATGCGTGTGGACCAGAAGGAGACAAACAGGATGGAAACTAGGGATCAGAAGAAGGTGCTCACAAGAATTTTGAATCGCCTCAGCAACCTGGAGGCCAGTGAAAAAAGACTTGCTAAGGACCAATGAAGCCAGAAGGAAAAAATGGAACGTATGGCAAGCCAATTCCATCTTTACCTATGCTATGTCCACCACATAGACATTACTCCAGCCGAAAGGAATGGAACCCCAACTTGTATAAAAAAGATACGCTCTGTGGAGAAGAGGAAGGAGAACAAGGGAAGGAAGGATGGAGGCAGAGCACCCCATCAAGCTAGACTAGCACAGAAGCAACCTTGATCAAGTTTATCAGTGTAGGAGCTAACCCTATTATGCTTATGTATCTCTGGTTTCGTTGTGATGTAGTTTTTCAAACTGGTTTTCAGAGGACTGGGTCGGTTTCCCATGGTGGTGGCCCAAGCCTCCCCCTATTATATTAGACAACGCAACTCCTGGACCCAAGATCTGATTCCGTTTTGGCATATCAAGGGAGTCCCTTTATCTTTTTTGTATCATAGCTTCTCTCAGTAATATAGGTTTTCACACTCACTTACAAAAAAAAAATCACAAAATTTTCACTATCTTGTTTTTTTAGAAGAAAAGACAAAGACATGAAAAAAATAATGTGACCACAAAAAATCATTTAACAAAATAGAAAAAAAAAAAGTCATTTAACAAGACAAAGAAAAAATAAAAATTGTAAATAATTTTTTTTTATGATTTTTTTAAATTTAACATAATAGAAAAAAAATCACATTATTTAAAATAAAGTCATTTAATATAATAGAAGAAAAATAAAGCAAAGAGAGAAAAAAACCATAATTATAGTTACTTTTCTTCTATCTTGCTAGATGACTTTTATTATGTGATTTTCTATGTCTTTCTCCAAAATAAAAGAAAATAATTATGATTATGATTTATCTTATCTTTGGAGGAAGATATAAAACATAAAAAATCACATTAAGAAAAATCGTTTAATAAAAATAGAAGAAAATTTATTACCATTATAATTTTTCTTATCTTTATCTTATTTTTTCTTTTCACTGTAAAAAAGATAAAAAAAAATCAAAACAAAACCAAAAACATCAACCATATTTACATTCAAGTAACAACACATATTAAACACACATTCATTAGTTTCTATTGCATGAAAAACAAGTGATGCATGGCAGCGTAGTCCCTGCCAACTTATGGTTACAGAACAAGATTATCATGGACAAGTGCAACATATGCGCACATGTATTAATTTAATACAATTTAAACTAAATAGTTCAAATTCGTTTGTGGCAATGCCATAGCCAAAGAATACATCGCCACAACCAAATTCTATCAGTGCTTTCTTTTTATTTACTTTTCAACATTGTAGTTTCTCTTAATCTTGTTCATGTTCTGTTATTTTTACTAATCAAATATATTTTTAAAATGAATATTTATTTCAAATAGTCATCCCTTTAATACAAATACAAATAAAAATAAATGGAATATTTATTATTAGCGAGAGTTATTTCTATTTTGATGCTTTTTGAGGGATAAACATAAATATATTTTTTTCCCCTCTACTTTCGCTTTGTACATAAATATAAAGTACATTATACAGTCATATAAATTTATGCATGGAATGTGCCTCTTTATATAACATTACATAAAAATTATAAATCTAAAAGGTATGTGAAAACATATAGTGTTATATGGAACATGCACCAATAAAAATATATAACTAGTTGTATAATTTAAAAAAAAAAAAAATATATATATATATATATATATATATATATATATATATATATGAGCAAGATTATCATGGACAAGTGCAAAATATGCCTCGCGTGTATTAATTTAATACCATTTAAACTAAGTAGTTCAAATTCGTTTGTGGAAATGCCATAGCCAAAGAATACATCAGCACAACCAAATTCTATCAATGCTTTCTTTTTATTTACTTTTCAACATTCTAGTTTATCTTTTTTGTAAATAAGAAGTATATGTTATATTAAGAGCCTGCTAAAGCTGATGAAAGGAACCAAAATACAGAAATATACTGGCTGCAGTTACCGGACTGCCCCAACAGAGGGGAAACCAGTCCAGCCAGCCCATCCAGTTCAAATGTCTAAGAAAGTCATAAGTCCAGTAAAAACAGTGTTCAAACTGACTGCCATCTAAACTATGAGTCTTATAAAACTTGACAAACAACACTAGTGAGATAAACACCTGGCAGATAGCCTATCCACGTGGCTCGGAGGTCCTTTGTCCAAGGTTCTTCTTCAATATACGTCGACTAATCGTCCCATTGCTTTTCCTTTCCCTCGTCACACGCAGTGTCCTCAGCTTGGCCTCTTCGCTCCTCATTCTCCCGCCTCGCTTCTGTTGATCGCTGCGTTCTATCCATGCCTGCACACGTAGTAGTAGCAGGTGCCTCCCCTGGAGCAGAATCTACCAGGTTCGAGGAGAGCTCCGAGTGCATAGAAGAGATGATTTGAAGAAAGCTCACCACATTTTCTTCTGTGTCTTGTAGGTGATATTGAAGGTCCGCCACCTCCTGCCTAAGCTCAAAAACCAAGTCATACAGTATGACCAGTCGGTCCCTAAAGTGCGCGCTATCAAGGTGGTCCGTGGGGTGGAAGCGCGCTCATTTAGGCTCACCATATGCAGGTGGTTCGCCACTCAGGTTGCTCGAAGGCCCAGGGATTGGCATTGGGGCTCAGAACTACATCCGGGGGTCCTGAGGGCACCTCAGATGTGAGGCCGACACCCAAGGGATAATGGCCATGGAATTAAAAAGCATACGCTGCGAAGGTGGCGAGGTGGCGACGGTGGACTGAGTCTGGAGACGGGAGGATGAATAGGTGGAAGGTGAATCTGAAGGTGAGACAGAGGGTCGACGGGGCTTCCACGGAGAGCCCCTCATCGGTCTTCCCCTTATCCGCTCCCTCATGTGCTCCAGTGGACTGGCTGGGACAATATCAAACCAAAGGTGCAAGAGAGTTACTGGGACAACAACATTCCAGAGGGGGCGAGCCAGGTCCAGTCTGCGTTGCGAAGGGAGGAGCCCTACAGACCGCATACAAGGATCGATAACCAAAACGACGAGCCAAGCCATTTGAAAATAATGCAAAGGTGCAATGGGTTGTGTTAATGCCCCATTACCGTGACGTAAATGCCAATTGAACTCCCAAGAGGGCGACAACCTACGGCACGAGCCCATCACATGGCTCCATGTCGCATCGGATTGTGCCTGCTCTCGTCCTTTTCCACGAGGATCCCACTAGCACCCCATCCGGAGAAACATTGTAGTTTATCTTAATCATGTTCATGTTTTGCTATTTTTACTAATAAAATATATTTAAAAAATGAATATTTATTACAAATAATCATCCCTTTAATACAAATACAAATAAAAATAAATGAAATATTTATTATTAGCGAGAGTTATTTTTATTTTGATGCTTTTTGAGGGATAAACAAAAATATATTTACTTTCCCCCTCTACTTTCGCTTTCTGGTTGCTTTGCTTAGTCATTTTTCCGAAAATGTCTAGGTGTGCGGGTTGGTCGACTCACGAGTTCACATTTATAGTCATGCTTTTGTATCACAAGTTTGACCGACGACTTTCTCATTCCATACTTAGCCACTTTTTCGATTGCGAGTTACGTGTTGGCGGGATCAAAATTGGGTTTCTATTGTTTTGTGTCCTCCAAACAATACCTAAAGTTCTACGATATACAAATTGACAACCAGACTCCCGCATTGGCGGACTCAAGATTGCGCTTATATTATAAATTTTGAAGAATCCTTAAAAAGTAATTTAGTTATAAAAATAAAAAAAGTTATTTTATAGTATTAAGGGTTGATCATGTTAAAATGAAATGTTCATGATACCATTAACTTTAATTATCGTAATTCTTCCTTTATTTTCTTAAAATCATTAGCTTACATATAATCATTAGCTTACATATTTTAGTAAACTTTAACTAAATTTAAACTTTATTGTCTCAAACTTCCATATAACCATTAACTTTCATAGATATTTTAATAAAATCTAGATATTTATTTTAATTTTAAACATGTATTTTTTTTTAAATAATTTTAATTATTCAAATTAAAATGAATAAATTTTTTATAATACTTTTATTTATTAATAATTTCATTATTATAAAATTTATCTTAAATTTATAAGAATATAAAATTTAATATAATTGTGTTTTTTTTAATATTTTCATAATTGAATTTTAAAATTTTTAACTAATTTTTTTAAGTTTATGGTAAATATAGTTAAAAATCAAAATTTATTTTTTTAATTTAAATTTCAAATAAAATTAAATTTTTTTGAAAATAAGAATAGTTAACTGTAAATTTAAAAAAAAATAAAATTATTAATATTAAATATTAATATTGTACAATTTAATTACATAAAATTATTAAAGGATGTTAAATCCATTTTTTTTAAATGTATGATCTATATAAACTTTGTTCTATTTTATGAGGTGATATCTAATAAACATGGAATGGGATAATAATTGTGTTTATTATTATTATATTTTGTATCTTTGTGTTTATTATTATTTGTTTTTCCGAAAATGTCTAGGTGTAGGTTGACAGACTCACGGGTTCACGGCTTCCTCATTGCATACTTAGCCACTTTTTGGATCACGGGTTGGCAGACTCAAAATTGCGCTTCTATTGTTCTATGTCCTCCAAACAACACCCGAAGTTCCGCGATATACAAATTCATAGATGGACTCCCATGCTAGCAGTTGTGCTTATATTATAAATTTTGAAGAAGCTTCAAAAAGTAATTTACTTATAAAAATAAAAAATATTATTTTATATTATTAAGGGTTGATCATGTTAAAATATTAAATTATTAATATTAAATATTAATATTGTACAATTTAATTACATAAAATTATTAAAGGATATTAAATCCAGTTTTTTCAAATGTCTGATCGATATAAACTTCGTTCTCTTTTATGAGGTGATATCTAATAAAATTGGAATGGGATAATAACTTTGTTTATTAATATTATATTTTGTATATTTTTGTTTATTATTATTCGTTTTTTCAAAAATGTCTAGGTGCGTGTTGGCGGACTCACGAGTTCACATTTATAGTCATGCTTTTGTATCACGAGTCTAAATGATGACTTCCTCATTCAATACTTAGCCACTTTTTGGATCGCGGGTTCCCAAGCTTGCGGGCTCAAAATTGTGCTTCTATTGTTCTGTGTCCTCCAAACAACACCCGGAGTTCCGCGATATACAAATTGATAGGAAAACTCCCGGGATGGCGGGCTCAAGATTGTGATTGTTGACGGATGGTGATCCATATCAACTATCTAACATTATCTAAAAACATTATTTCCAAATATTAAATTATTAATATTAAATATTAATATTGTACAATTTAATTGCATTAAATTATTAAAGGATGTTAAATCCATTTTTTTTAAATGTATGATCGATATAAACTTCCTTCTCTTTTATGAGGTGATATCTAATAAACTTGGAATGGGATAATAAATGTGTTTATTAGTATTTTATTTTGTATCTTTGTTTTCATTATTATTCATTTTTCGAGAATGTCTAGGTGTGCAGGTTGGTAGACTCACGGGTTCACATTTATAGTCATGCTTTTGTATCACGAGTCCAATAGATGACTTCCTCATTCCATACTTACCCACATTTTGGATCATGGGTTCCCAGGTTGGCGGGCTCAAAATTTCACTTCTATTGTTCAGTTTCCTCCAAACAGCAGCCGAAGTTTCACGATATACAAATTGACAGGCGGAATCCCGGGCAAGCTCAAGATTGCACTTATATTATAAATTTTGAAGAAGCCTTCAAAAGTAATTTAGTTATAAAAATAAAAAAGGTTATTTTATATTATTAAGGGTTGATGATGTTAAAATGAAATACTAGAGAAAAAATCCTTGCGAACTTTTTGTTGCTTGTCTAGATCACACAACTAGTGGATAAGGAACAACCATTGTACAATTTGGTAATTTCATTAATAAGGAATCTAAAGAATAAGTACGTTAGATATTACTAAATTTTAGATTTAAAATATAGAAATAAATAATTATACACATTAAATATGTACTTTTATAAAGTATCGACATGAGATTTTATAAAGTATGTACAACTTCCTCATTCCATACATAGCCTCTTTTTGGATCGTTCTCAGGCTGGCGGGCTCAAAATTGCGCTTCTATTGTTCCATGTCCTCCAAATAACACCCGAAGTTCTGCGATATACAAATTGACAAGAGGACTCCCGGGCTTACAGGCTTAAGATTGTGATTGTTGACGGATGGTGATCCCTATCAACTATCTAACATTATCTAAAAACATTATTTCCAAATATTAAATTATTAATATTAAATATGTTGGAAATACTAAGACAACTGAGAGGGAGGGTGAATCAGTTGTTACTCTTCTTAAACAATTGTGTGCCTATTAAAATGTTATTAACCTTCTTCAAGTGATCATCAATATTATGCAAGTCATGAACAACAAAAATAATAAACATCAATAACACACATGATATACATAGAGACAGATATTCATGAGGAAACCCATAAAGAGAGAAAACATCTTCTTCTTGGAATGACAAGTAGTCTTTTAAGTTCTGTACATCATCTTTCTTTGAGCACCAACTCAAAATGAGGCTACAACCTCTTCTTTAGCAAGCTACAACTTGATGAGATCACCAACTCTCTGGTTTCTCTAACACCCACTATAAGGAAGCACTAACTCCCTGAGTGTTCTAGCTCCAACTTCTAGTCACACAGGCACCAACTTGTATAACAGAGAACAATGGTTCTTCCTTGCACCACCCTACCACCCTGGTTTTTCTGGCTGCAACCAGATGGAAGCTATAACTCCCTGTGTTCAAGCACCCACTTGAGACTCTGAGGACAACAATCCTCCCTAGCACCACCCTACCACCCTATTTTCTAAACCTTTGCTTGAATAATACCTTACAACAATATAGGCATTTCAACATTTACCAGTTCTTCTCTATTCTGCAATTTTGGTCTGGTTTTTTCTGCTCATGCTCGTCTCCACTTGTTGTTTCTTTCCATATTCTCTTCCTCTGTTCTTCTCATGCTCTTAGATTCTCGTACAGTCTATCGTTTTCACCATTTCTTCTCTGTCCAGCTTGTGTTCTTCATCTCTGCATCTTTCACACTCTGTTCATGCTCTCTACTTGATTACATAGAGTTCAACTTGTTTTATCGAGAATCAACAACCTTTCTCTATCTCAACATATTTCGTTTATTCATGCTCTCATCATTTGTTACACTCTACATCTCCAATGCTCAATTTTGGGAATATCATAACGCTCAAGAGCCATGATTCCAAGACACCAAAATAATGATTCAACCTCTCAGAAACAATGATTCAGTTAGTGTAACTGAATCGTAATTGATCAAGAAATCACGAGATAAAACAAAAACCCTTCAATCAGATTCAGTTTGATCAACGTCATTGGATTATACTTACTCTGAGGTGGAGCTTGTCATCATTAGCTCCTTCCTTTATCTTCTGCTGATGTGACCATGGGTGATGCTATCTTGTGATCATGTGATTGCGGAAGCGGCCAAAGGTGGTTTGAGGGAAACCTGATTTTCTCCCCGTAATTCGCTACGAGCCTCCATGCGTCCTTTCTCCAAAACCGTGGTTTTGATTTCGACCCGCCTTCAAATTTTTAAAGTTCATGCACCTTCAATCCCCACAATGTGATAGGACCGTCGATTTCACGATCTTGACAGTGCTCCTAAATGTATGGATCAGATGAGATGGTTTATTTCATGGAAACAAATCAATGGTCAGATTTGATCCTTACACTCATCCTTTCATTGTTTAATCTGACGGCTAGGACTTAATCAAACATTGAGATGGATGGTTTTCGGAACTTCTCCTTTCGGGATTTCAACTTTTCAAACTTACACTATCCATCCACTGTACTATGATCAACGGTTGAGAATACACCTAAAGTGATCTTTCAGATTGGATGACTCATGTCCTTGCTGACTTGGTTTGCCACATGTCCTTATTGAGGTGGTCTGCTGACATGGATGAGAAGTGTAAGAAGTGTAGTGGAGTGTGGAGGCAGAGCACAGTAGTGGAGTGTAACGTGTAGTAGGTAGTGGAGTGTGATGTTGGAGCTCGGAGGTGGTATGTATGATTGGTTTGGTGGTTTACTTGGATAGGGGGTTAGGCGGTAAGTGATAATGAGTGAGGGGGGTCTGAGTTAACAGGAAGGTGACACATATGAGAGTCCCACATGAAAAATACCACCAACTCGGACCCCCACCCCACGGTTACAGGCAGAAAGTTAGGGGGAGTCCGATATGCCCTGTCGAATGTAAATCTGAGTGCCCGATTATCAGCTGCTAACATTAGCGTGCCCTTTAAATTATCATGTCCTTCCACTTTAGAATGACCTAATGGCTAAAATTTACTTCGGATGATCCAACGCTTGAGATCTTCTTCGGATAATCTTATGGCTTCAATCTTCTTCGGATGATCCGGCGATAGACAATTTATTTCATCTCTTCAACTCTTCGGGCTTTGGGTATTTTAGTTCTCAAACTGGCACTCTGGATCAGATGGCCCAAATCCACTTTGGATGATCCGACGCTTGATATTTACTCCGAACAATCTGACGGTTCAGATCTATTTCAGATGATCGAACGATCGAGATTTACTTCATCTCTCTGGCTCTCCGGGCTTCGGGGATTTCAAATCTCAAACTAAAACTCTCAAAGTGATTTCTCCAGAGCGTAACCTCCTCACATCTTTAGACCTGAAACGAATGTTGTTTGTTGATCAAGATATTATATCAATGAATCGATCTATCTACGATGCATCTTTGCCTTGGATTAAATATAATGACTCTCCATCTTTTCTTATCCTATCCTTCCATTTATTTCAATCCGATGATTGACGAAAATTTGGGTGATTGAGATCTCAGATATCAACCCTTTCTTATCCTGTCCTTCCACTTAAATCAATCCGATGGTTGTTGGTCCTCTAGATCAGTGATCCAACGACCATTTTCTCTCTTCCTCCTGAGCTTCTAATCTCTCTTAATTAGAAGGTTTTCTAGGTGTTCATGGGTCTCTTGGACCTCATCTACACTTCTGGACCGTTGTCTCTTCTGAGCTTTCTCATCTTCTACGCTCTTGAGGTTTGGTTCGCTATTGTTATTTCCATCAATGACAAGCATGCGCTTCCTATAAAACATGCCAACAATCTCCCCCTTTGGCATTGATGGAAACCCTGAAAGCTTGCACTGTTCTACTTAGACCTCCAACTATAGCATCCATACCACACCTTTTCTCCCCCTTTGACATCAATGTCAAAGAAAACATGCTCCCCTTGAGTTGTTGCAGTACCTTTTGGAGGTATTATATATTCAACCAATGTAAATTCTAACCTTGTACAATATCTACTGCAAACTGATATTCATAAAAGAACTGAAAATATATAATGGCAAATACAAACATTACACAGAGATTTTTCACCTGGAAACCCAAACCGGGAAAACCAGCATATATTATATTGATACATTGTTTTACACTGTTTACAATACAATATACATATAGGATCCAGCGGCATCCAAAACCCTAACCCAATGATCTGGATTAGTAAAAAACCCTAATTCCTTAACCAGAAATAGAAAACCATCGGCAAAAAACCATGTGCCGAAAAACCACCTAATATCACGTGGTCCCGGAAATATGTCATCCCGGAAATATGTCGCCCCAAAAAAAAAAAATTCGAGGGTGCCGCCCCCCTACACCCCCTCTAACCCCCCTGCACACCCGGCGTAGGCGCTCAGACACTACTACTCGTGCAAAGAATATAACACATACCCAACATTCTCCCACTTGTTGTTTTCTTTGCACGGGGGTTACAGGGTTACATAGTCAACAATCCAGGGCAACAATGGCCATGGATCCTCTACACCAAGAGAACTTCTCAGTGCTCACAGATTTTGTTAATGAATCTGCAACATTCTTCAAAGTGTCCACCTTCATCAGTGATACTTTCTTTTCTTCAATCATGTCTCTCACAAAGTGATATTGAACATCAATGTGCTTTGTCTTTGAATGATAAGCAGGGTT
>JASDQU011028075.1:0-27132 GCA_032191745.1 Picea mariana
AAGGTCATATAATTACTTTTAAGATAAAAAAATCTAGGAATTATGTCCAACAATTACTTGAAATATTTCATCATGCTTGGCTCACTGGAGATGCCTACATATCGGATAATGGAGCTCGTTTTTTGTAGATGGAGGATGAATGATGATGAGATTTATTTCCCTAAACTGTGTTGGCAATCTGGGTTGGTATCTCCATCTTGGGGCTGATATATATTTTGGATAGTAAATATTTTTCACTAGGTGCATATAGATATCTTGCAGTTGTTGCTCCACTTCCCGTGAGTGTCCATATCACCAATGTAGTCACCACGACGTCACATACCTTTCTCTATTGTTAGCAAGCATCCAAAGTCGCGACAGGGATATCTGCATGTCCCTTAGTTTAATCAAACTTTCCTTTCCATTCCTTACAGATTTATTTAGTGCATGCTTAGCATTCAGTGGATGGGGAAAGAGATGGCCTTTTATCCTGATAGGGGATATTTCCACCTATTGAGATTTATTTGAATATTTTTTGCATTTGGCTAGGTAAAGATATCCCTTTTGGTTTTCATCCTTTAGAATTTGACACTTCACCTTTCACGTGAGAAGCTACTTAGTGTGTGGATGGTTCCTCTGTTACACAAGATATTCTCACCAACCAATACACAAGGATGACCATTGATTAACCACTATGCTCAATCATGGTTTAACTTTTGTCACAAAATCCCCAAATAGTTCCGATTCATGTTCAAACAGAGACCCCTAATTCCGCTCATTAGCTAGGAAAGAGATGTAAGCTTATTCATGCATGCTTCCAATGCAAAGGTGTTTCCTATGAAAATAAAAATTGAGGTGAGTGGTTTGTATGTCATCAAATATAATCATGGATCAAAATTTAAGAAATGAACTTCTATGAAGGGAAAAGATGACGATGAAAGAACAAGAAGGGAAGTGTTGAATTAGGATATGAACTCATCCCAACACCTTTCTACAACTGGAAAATTAAAACCTTAGATGAATGATGATCAACAATATGCAATTAGTAAAGAAAGTGAACTGATAAAGAAATCACAGATTGAGGGTTTCCATCATTTTCGAGGATATTCATGCACTCCAACCAGTTAGAAGTTTGTAGCTTCTTGAAACAAGTACTAATCCATGTGAAAGATTATACATGTATTACTTCATTCAGATGGGTTTCAGTACAAGTACTGGCGGAGAATTACACCTCTCATTATGATTTTCTAAAGACTTCCAATTCAATTTTTCATCTGTATGCTTCAGGGGTAATGATTGGCGAGAACTCCAATTTGTTGTCGACCATATTTTCTTCTTTGGTCTTGTGAGTTCTTTTTTTCCTCTCCACTTCTTCAAGCTCTAGAACTGATGTTACAAAATGACATGTTTAATTAACCATAATTCCAATAGTGCATGATCAATTCAAATCCTCTGAATACGTGTGTCCTCTTCAAATCTTGTCCTTCTTTTCAAGTGTATATCTCTTTCCATGATCAAAATCTCAAAAACCTTTCTTAAAATATTTATCACAGTAATCCAAATAAAGCGATCAAAATCTGTCTAGATTTTTGGGATCAAACCATGAGTGTTACCTATTCCAGTTGTTGGGAGATAGAGTAGACTTGAGCTTAAGTGTGGGTTTGTCTGATGAAATATTTCCTTTTGGGTAGCAAATGACTATAACAGAAATGATTACTAGTTCTTCCCTAAAGAGGTGTGCTTGAGAGCCATTTGATTGATCGGTATCCTTGAAATTAGATTTCATTTGAGATACATCAAAGGGAGACTAAAACTTGAAACTCTATTCCTCGAGGTGTATGCTAGATGCGAAGTACAATATTACAATGGATAATTCTTGCACATGGTTTCCTCATGACAATGTAGGAAAACCAATATTAAGCCAAGATCTTAGTCAGAGAAAAACAAAATTCATCAAACTAAAAGAAGAAAACTTTGATGAAAAGAACTTTCAGCTAAATCAACCATCACAAACTGTGAACTAAACTAATAAACAGTTGGTGGTCTTTGTTGAATCAATCCAGGACAAGTCTAAAATCTATGCTATTCACATGAAAAAAAAAAAAACATCTAAGCTATGCAAGAATAAAGAAAACAAAAATAACTATGCTAGTCCTATTTCTAACCTACCCTACATCAGCTGAAGGAAGGCTAGGTGTAAGCATAGTGCCAGTGAAGCAATTCAAACAACTCGAAACCTGCAATCCCATATTGGTTGAAGGCCAATTGTAGAGAATGGAGTAGTGAGGGATGAAAGATTGGAAGAATTAATTCATGCGAGTCTCCACTTAGCAAATTGAATTTGGTGGTGTTATGATTCGTGATACATGCAAACATGTAAGATTATTCCAACCAAGATTCAATTATTTTGTAGGATTTACGATGATCATCATATGACTCTTGGAAGGAATTAGAAGGTGAATGACACACCTGAAGAGAATCATAAATGAAACCTGAGTGTAATTTACTTTGTGAGTGTGTCTCAGAGTGGGTAACATTGTTCATCTCAAGAGTAGAAGTAAGACAATGAGTACTTGACATGATCATCGATTGAAATTGGAGTGTCTCATTATCAATGCAGATCTCCCTGGGTTAAAATTTCACATACTCCATATGTTGAGGGGAGTTATGATATATAATTTTTGAATGGAAACATTGAGTGAAATGTGACTCCAAAACTTCTCCCATGACGTCAATGAAATCAAATGAGTGTTGGAGAATAAAAAGAGAATCCAAGGAAAATTGATGTATTTTCTCCAGATGATTAATAGGTAATTCTAGATCAGATTGAGATGACAGTGGTTCTTGGTTTGGCTAAATATTTCTTGTGTCTTGCGTGGTAATGGGTTGTACATTCGACATGATCTCTTCACGGAGATCTGAGATATCATTATGCTATGCACACTTTGTATTTTTGGTTGTTAACGTCTATGAGTGAATGTCAAAAATTTCATATTGTGTAGGAATAACGAACAATAGTTCATCCCTATTTATTTGATCCACCTATCTCCTTCTCACTATACCTAAGAAAAAAGTGTTTCTCTAATAAAAAAATACAACCCATCAAGAGCACAATTTTCATCCTCATCTCTCCTCCTAAAACCCCCCTTCTAATGGGTGGGCATGAAAACAGAGAAGGCGTGCACCTCCAACCACACTCACTTGTAAAAGATCCAAATAAAGCTATTCATTTATCCACATTCAATTCTGAAATGGGAAAGTAGTCATCGAAAATAGGATCATCAAGATCAAATTGTGATTCAATATGTTCTCGAAATTCATATCGTGAAGGATTAAGTGTTATAGATGGACTGCCATTAAGAATGAATGATTAATCAATTAGGGTTGAGCACTCTTCTTGGTAGGATTTATCATTTGATGTTTCATCACCAAAAGAGAAATGTGAAGAGTATACTGCATGATAAATAGAGGGCTTCTCATGTTAGTGATCAACACCAAACAAATTTGCATAAAGGGAATGTAAATCTTCATATTCTAAAAATGATGGGGTTTCTTCGGTAAGAGATTCAACACATACCAAAATATGTTCATGATTTTCAGAAGGAGAATTGTTACATAGTTCACACTCCGAAGCTATGGGGTCTAGGATTATTGATAAAGATTCTCCCATAGCTGCAATAGAGTGTTTATTAGAGATTGTTCACCCCTTTGTCTTTAGTGTTCAGACCCAAATTTTGTGAAATAGATATGGTTTGATCATCTAGGTCACACCTTTTAGGATCAGAGACAAGATAGGAAAACCAATTCGATATTAGTTGGTTTGAGGGTTTGTCCTTTTCAGGGAATCTATGACAAAACTACATAACTCTTAGGGAGAAATTATCCACAGATTTGAATCTAAGCCTACAAATTCCTTTAAGTTTGTCAAAGAGTTCATCATATACATAATCTTCATGAGTTGCTATAAACATTTCCTTAAGTTGTTTCCAACTATGAATCAATTTTTCTAGCAAGTTCCTAAATCAAGACTTAATTTGCCCTTCGAATGTGAGAATGAAAATTCAACACGTTTCATTTTCCTGAACAATCTTAATATTTTGTCGAGCGATGTCAAATTGTTTAAGATGCAATATAAGAAAGAGTCTAAGTCACTATATTACATATATTGGCAGCTCATTCACTCAGAACATGTAATATAAGAAAGAGTAACAAAACTGCAAGAAAACATGTATTGTGTCAAAATTGTCCATAAACAAGCATGCTCTTACAACCCATGTGAACAACAAACATTCTGCTTGAAATAGTTTGCATCAAAATAGTGATAGATGTGAGTCATTCTCTCTATCAAAAGTTGGCCCTGAGGGATTCTCTATATTAACAGTTTCAACGATAGTACATGAAAACTCTAAGGATAGCTATTAAAATTTAGTTGACACCGTATTCCCAAAGTAGTTCAGAAGTGTACAATGTTTGAAGAGCCAAAAGACCCATCTTTGGGTACAATTTTAGTATTTAATGAGGTTCAATATGACCCTTGGAATTTCTCCTTCTTTCATGACCTTTCACTTTTCAACATTTGTATTATTCCCTTTGTAATGATGAAAAACAAACACAACAATTACAATTTGAATTTGTCTTCTAGTGTTGGTGGGCCATCATAGATTTCGACCATAAGTGCCCTGCTAGCCATGAAGGTTGTCCTAGACATGGAAACATATTCGTCATATGAGTTTAACTATTGATCATCATGGTGATTCTAGATGTCCTATTCATCCATTTACATTATATTTTCCTTGATGCTCCACTACTACTGCTAAATCTTTTGTTATTTCTCATTTGTCATCTTTTCCTATAGATTGCATCAAGAGAATGTTGAGCGTGACCCTCCTCCACTTGGTACCAGGCACCATTCAACATAGAATAGATGAGTGTAACTCCAAACAAATTATCAATATTAATTATTATAACTCATATAACTGACGAATTAAACAATTGAAATGTTAAGTAAACTTCCTTGGATTCAATCCTTAGTTCGTCTGCTCATGATTGAGGAATTGCGTTCTCTGCGGCTTCCCACAAGGTAACATATATTCATCTTGAAAAATGAATGCAATATGTTAGGAATTTATTAAAAAATATAACTATAAAGTTGTATATCTTGGAAATACCTTTCCAATGGTGTAAACAATGTGCAAAATGGACACTCGAGTCAAAATTTATGGTTGTTTTATGAAAATAATTTTTTAGGTTTCAGAGGAGTTAATGGGAACTCCTCCAATTAACTCCTGCAATTTGCATTGGAGGATTTGAATTAAATCCTCCAATTTTCATCAAAGGAGTTAGTGAGACCTCATCCGATATGAATCAAAAAACTTGTTTAGGAATTGTCCCAGGTGAATCGGATACCAAGTTATAAATTTTGTTGGGTGAGATAGAGCTTATCTTGGAGATTGTTCTTGTTCATAAGTGAAGATCACATGATTAACTCTGGTGTTAAGCATATTGATGAGGCTGGAGTGATTTCTTCTGTTAGTGAGACGATGTTTGGGGTTGGTTTTGAAGCACCATAGAAACATCGATCTTACCATAGATCATAACATTAGTGCGTTAGTGAAGTTTGTGGCTAGTCCTACTGGTAAGTTTGGTGACGATCAACTCAAGTCCTCTAGGTTTATGTTCATGTCTTTAAATTTTCCATGGTTTTGGGTGGCTGTTAGGAATATCGTTGGGGCATATTATTCCTCGCATTCATTCCACAAGACTGATATTGTCCTATCGTTCCATTGGCGAAGTTCCACTTAAATTTTCCGACGCCATCAACTACTTCCTTCCCAAGTGTTCTGATGCCAATTCTTCACTTGTTATTCTTTTTCTTGGATCGGTGTTCATAATGAAATTTTTGACTTTATATCTTTTCTTATAGAAAGAATCAACAAGAACAATCAACAACCGATGTGATTTTGAAGATAAAAAAATATGGTATAAATCACATCTCATGTAGCAATCATCCTTGAGATTGTAAGATTCACCTTCCATGATGTACAAACATATAGGCCTAATCATGTCTTGTATGTTCAACATTTAGATCAAGCACCTCATTCCCTATAATAACTCACAAACTTCCATCTGACCATCTCACAAACCGAGCATTTCTTTCATAAAACAATATTATTACAATTATGAACCTTTCTCGTTGTAGGGAAATTTAATTGCTTAAATTGTTGCTCATTAAATTATCAACCAGGGATATTGTAAACTTATGAGATGCTGGCAAAATATATGTAGGAGTAGGGAAATTGTTTTGTATACTATCTAATCACACATCAATTCAATTGAAAGAACACTTCCAAGAGTTAAATTGAACATGAATTCACCTTTGACATGTCTCACAATCACGTTTCCTATCTTCTACTAGATTTGTCACAACAATTGTCCACACCTTAAATATGTTCAACCAGTTCAATTTACCCTTGTACACACTTGACATAAATGAAATTATAGAAAGAAATGAATAGTAAATGAAATGAACAATTGTTGTAATGAAAGGAACTATTTTGGCAGTGTATACCAAATAGAGGATTCCCTGCCTCTCTTGGCACACACTGCCAAGAAAGACTACAACAAAGAACTTTGGATCTGTCGCATAGTTTATTTATTCCAACATCAAGAAATTACAATGATTACAATGATATTGAATACGCTCCCCCCATTGTATCTCCTTTTTATGCTAAGTTATATCTATATGTTATATGTCCTCAATGACTGATATGCTCTCTTATTTATACATAGATCCTCTCTTCCTCAAAAGGAAAGGAGTTATAAAAAGATGAGACCAGATCCTAAATGAGTGGATTTGTTTGCGACGAACAAATCTTACATCCTAAGAATGTGAACCTCATCAACATCAAATCTTTTGGTTAGTCTAAGTTTCTTTGAAGAGGAAAACAACATTATATTTCATGAGACCCGTGTTCCAAAATTAGTGTATATGAACCACAAATTGGTCAAACCATTTTATGGAAAATGACTGGCGAACTACCATAACAAGGGGTCCCTAGGTATTACCGGAATAGAGGGTCCTTGGTAGTTACCAGAACAAAGGGTTACTAGTATTTACTGGAACAGAGGATCCCTGACAGTGAACTGGTGAAGAGAGGATTATGGATTCTAGTAATTAACTACTGAACTCCACAAGTAAATTAGGAAACATCAATATCTACGCTAAGTAATCATCAAAACATGGGAGTTCAACCATTTTAGTGTAAATATGTTATGTGAAGCTCATTTAAGGTAGAAATGGAAAAATGTGGAAATATGAGTGATGAAAGGTATGGGGATGAAAGCATAAAGTGAGTGAAAAATGATTAAATGGCATCGTAAAATGTGTCCTTTCCGAGGCCCAACATCTCCCCCACACTCAAATCATTGCATCTCATCATACAACATAGATAGGAATAGATGAATCATGCCCAAATTACAAGGTGTACATACAATCTTTACTCACCATGCATGATTGTCAATGCCACATGAAAATGGATGGTGATAGGTGGAAAATGGAATATGAAACATGAGATGATAAGGAGGTAGAGTGTAAGGAAATAGAGGAATGGTAAAAAGCTTCAAGAATTTAATGTAGATGAATTCCCAAGTTAGATGATCACCTAGAAATAGAAATTGCTTACCCTATTTTACCTCCTCTGGTGGATGATGATCTGAGAGAAAAATGTTGCACTCTAGCTCATCTTCTATGTGCTGATCAAAAACAAAAATATTAAATTTTGGTTCTTCTGATGTATGCTGATATGAGAGGAAAATGTTGAATTTTGATTATAGGGTATGGAAAGAAAGATGATATAGTTGCCTCTTATTATTGATGTTGGAACTCAATGTACCACTGATATTTGCAGGTTTGAAGGAGCTGGCACTATACTCTTGTTGTTGTTGCTAAAAACTATGAACATTGATCATGTTGGATGGAGGAAATGGACTGTGATTTGACTGGTGTTGTTGTAATTTTATTGTTGCATCTGCTAATGTTGATTTCCTTAACATGCTTGCTACAAGAACTTGAATTGAATGATTGGTTCAAAAGAGTATGTCGACAACGTGCTCTTGTTGCATAGAATAAAGAATGTTTATGAACATATGCAAAAAAAAAAAATGTCTCAGATAATTTATATTCATTTCCATCTGTTCATAATTGATGTCACAAAGCCACTTCTACTAAATGTCACCTACATGAATTCTGGTAACAAATTTGCATTTTTGGTTACACAACAATATTACCAGAATTGAAGGAATTAGGGTTGATATTGGCATTCATATAGCAACATATTAATGTCATCTCAAATAAAATAGATATCATTGATTTATCATAGAGAGGTCCAAGCATGAAAAATAATGAACTTATTACCGAAATTATGAAAATCAACAGCTACATAAATTCTGAAAAAAACATTAAAAATATGCTTCAAAAACATGCATGTACATCCCTCATTATGAATATATTTTTATTTTTATAATTTGGTGTTCTGGTAATTATTCCCCTTCCACAAACCTCGGTGGATGGCTAAAACAATTCACCTCTTGTTGGTGCTTTGAATTCATTGGTATCTTCCTTGCTAAACTTAATTTTATGGAAGGAACATATCCATCTCCCCCACACTCAAGAGTTGGCATGTCCCCATGCTATTGAAGTATGATTTTGTTGATGTGGGCCTAGGAATTTCCTGTTGTTGACATCCACGCTGAGTGTACTTTCTGATTATGGAAAATCTGAAGATGTTGAGATCACTTTTGCAAATGATAATCTTCTACAGGATACTAAATCTAGGAATTAGCTTTCAACAGCATAGACATCATAGAAAAAAAATTTAATATGAAACCCAATCCTCATACACTCTCAAATTAGCGTTCAAAAATCTCATAGTGATGCATTATCTCAAGGATCATATGCATAAACACAAACTGGCAATATTCTGTTTTGAACGATGGCACTACGATTCTCGATAGGCTTTTCAGGTTGGGGTTGATCTTTGACTATTGCAATAGAGTGGAGCGGGTTTGAGTGTGGAGCAGGGTTCAAGGGATTCCTTGGCAGGGTTAAGGAAGGGAGAGACCACACTTCTATTGACAGTGTTGGTTTAAACACGAGCTTTCGAACGTCTAGTGTGGAGGCAACTAGAATATTGATGGGCGCGATGTCAACTTATGTGGTGTGGGAGGAATTTTTGGTAGGGAATCAAATCTTGATGTCAGAGAACCTGGGCTAGTGATGAAAGAGGGTTTTATGGGTTCGAGGATTTTGTTTTCAATTGAGCCAGGTTCGGGTTTTTCTCCCACATATGATCTATCATTTTCTGGTGGGTTGGATTTCTCTGTGGGTTTGGATGTCGGTTTCTCAAGAAGTGCCTCTGGGGATGTGGGGCATTTTTGGGATTTTCTCCCAGCTTTGGGGTCCGTTGTTATGGGTGGCATTGGTCTCGAAATTACGGATTTCGTCGTGGGGGGATGTCGGGGGTTGTCCCCAAAGGCATCTCTGGGGCTTAGTAACAACATTGTTTTTTCTCTTTCTGATGTCTTTCTTGATGTGGAAAGTAATCCAGGAGGAGTGGTGAAGGATGTGGGTGATACTACAAGGAATACAAAGTATGGAAAGAAGGGCACAGAGCCTGAAACAAATTTGGAAAACCACTTACTCTACAATTATTTCATGGAACAACCTACAAAGGGTCTAAAGGGTGTTAGGGTTAGGAAATTTTCTTCTCACAAAGGACCATAATGTGCTCGTGACAAGAAATAAACTGATCGTCTGGTATTTGGGGATGATATTGATATGGACAAGGTGGTGGAATTCTCTGAACAAGAAGTGGTCGACAGAGTTAGGGGTAAAAAACTGGGTATGTGCTTCTTGAAGGAATGGGTGAATACAAATTGTCTTAAAGATGTTTCAAAGATGCCAATCATCCAAATTATGGCAAGGGGATGGTTTGCTTTTATTTTCTCATCCAGGGAGGATGTAAACTGGGTTTTGCTGGAAGTCTGGAGTATGGCAGGAATGCCTATTGTTCTCAGAAGGTGGAGTCCTACCTTTGATGCAAAGAAGGAGCATGTAGATGAGGAGCCCATATGGGTTCATTTGTCAGGTCTTCCTATGCAGTTCTAGAACCCTGTCAAGCTTGCATCGATTGGGAATATGCTGGGTAGATATATTGAAGCAGACATGTCTTTTGAAGAGTCTGGTCATATGTCGATGGCTAGGATTCTAGTGTGACTAGACTTTCGTCCAGGTCTCCATCAGGAATTGGTCATTGATACATCAGTTTGGTAATTTTTTCAAACCTTAGACTATGAAGGTATTCCATTAAGATGTCATAGGTGTCATGTATATGGTCACGGGGTTGTGCACTGCACTTTACCTTTCAAAGGAAAATCTTGCATCAATAAGGGAGATGAGCAGACAGTTAAACAGACGAGACCTTCTTCGGAAGCCAGATTGGTGGAAGGCGGTGTTGAGGTGGTGATAGAGGTCATTCCTATTAAAAAGGAAAGCTTGAAATTCCCCACTCTCCCAGAGGAAAATGGATCGGATCCTCTTAATGAGGACTTGAGAAAGGAAGTTTTACAAGCTGCGAAGGATAGCCATTGGGAGAAGGATTTGTCGGGTAAGTGGTATATCGATGACACTTCATCTTTCTTATCTTCCATTTCTGATTCTCTAGACTTGGATGGATTATTGGGTTTTTTTGATACCTCTCCTAGGTTATTTTTTGGGTCTTCTCTATTGAGTCTAGCTTTTATCCATTGTCATATTTCCATGAGTGGGGTTTGTTTTTATCCTCCTGTAGTCTCGTCGCTGGCCAGTAAGGTGGATTCACAGGTTTCTAGTGCCACTTTATCATGTTTGGCTTCTTATCAGGTTTTCTCAGCCACTTTGGTGGAAGCAGGGGTTTCTGGTCCCCTTGTTCATGAGGTGTCCTTTGGTCTTAGATCCCCCTCCCCTTCACCTCTGGCTTCCTCTTGTATTAATTCTACTCTTTGTGTTACCCCGTCGGTCTCGTTTAAATCATCCTCATATGAAAATAGTGTTTGATATACTCTTCAGAATAGGTCCATTATCAAAGAGGACTTTCCAGTGGGAAGGGAGGTTGCCTGCGGGGGGCATGGACTGGGGTCTTTTCCTGTGCATCTTTGTCTGGTAGAGGTCGGGGTAGAAAGTTTCATATTTTCATGGCACAAGATTGGACTAGGATCGATTTGGCCTCGAGGAGACAATATTCAATCAAATGGGTGCTTAGAGAAAAGAAAACCCAAGGGGAGTTCATCTCATGAAAATTTTGTCTTTCAATTTCCATGGGTTGGCAAACCCGTCAAAAAAATAATCCTTAAGGAGATTGGTGGAATTAGTCTCACCAGAAGTTATTTTTCTTCAAGAAACTGTGGGAGTCAGTGTATCAATGGTATCAGTTCTTGAATCTTTGTTTCCTAGCTGGGATTTTGCAATGGTGGATGCTAGGGGTCATTTTGGTGGTCTGGCTATCGGGTGGTTATTAAATGAGTGTAAATGTGAGAGTGTTTGGGGTATTGAGTTGGGGATTGGTTTAAAATTTTTATCAACAAAGTTGGGTCGCTCTTTGAGTATTTTTAACATCTATGGTCCCTACTTGGACAGACAAAGATATGGGAACTCCATTTCTAGATTCTCTTGGTTTAGTGAGTGGGATTTGATTCTCGGAGGTGACTTCAATTTCTCCTTAGGGATAGTGGAGGTTTGGGGACCTAGGGCTATTTCGGACCCTTTAACCAACTATTTTTTAAACATGATGTAATAGTATGAACTGATAGATGTCCAAGCTACAAAACTAAATCTGACTTGGTAGAATAGAATGGTTGGTGACGATGGGTGGCAAAGAGACTGGATCGTTTCTTATTGGAGGAGGGTTTGTTAGAATCTTTGGCACTTGTCAGACAATGGGTTAGTTGTGGTGGTGAATCTGATCACATTCCAATAGTAATGGAGTTATGTGGCAGGGGTAGGAGAGCTCCTAGTCCATTTAACCTTTTGGGGGGATGGTTATCAGATCCGGATTTTCAAGCCTTAGTTAGGGGCCTATGGACTCCGGTTTCCTTTGATCAAGAAATTCTAGTAGCTGTACAGTTTGTGGGGAACTTAAAGAGGATCAAACAAGCCACGATTTCCTAGGCAAATGAAAAAAAGATCAAAGAGGAACATGAACTTAGACACATTGAACAAAATCTTCAGGAGAGGCTGGAAGGAGAATCTCTTTTTTTTGGAANGCTATTTGGCTCACTTGTGGAGATGAAAATACAAAATTATTTCAAGAATATGCCAAAGGAAAGAAAATGGCTAATACTATTTGGGAATTATAGAAGGGGGATGGTGCAGTTGTCAACACTTTTGATGGTCTAGATGCCATGGGTATTGAACATTTTCGTGACCTTTTCAAGGCCCAGGAAGGGTCTTCTATTGTTGAAATTGTACAAGTTGCTAGGTTATTTCCACGTTTCGTGGAGGAAGACAATCAATGTTTAATGGTAGCTTTCACTAAGAAGTAACTTTTGGAAGTTATCCACTCTTTTAAAAAAGGGAAAATCCCAAGGTCGGGTGGATGGCACATTGAACTTTACCTGGGATTTTTTTATCTGATAGGTCAAGATGTTTTGAAGGTATTTAAGGAATCTCGAGTGACTGGATATATACATGACACAATAAACTCAACCTTCATTGCCCTTATACCAAAGTCAAATAATCCCTCGTCTTTTGATGACTTTCGACCGATTTATTTATGTAATTTCCTATACAAGATCATTTCAAAGGTCATAAGTAGAAGATTAAAAATTATTCTCTCCAGGAATATTTCTAGTGAACAATTTGGTATTTTGGAGGAAAGGAAAATACATGAGGCATTTGGGGTAGCTCAAGAAGGGATTCATAGTATAAAAACCAGAAAACTCAAAGGGGCTATGGTGAAAATTGATCTTTCAAAAGCATATGACAGAGTAAATTGGATTTATATTAGGATGTTATTGATTCACCTTGGTTTCGGGGTGGATTTTACAAATTGGATGATGGGGTGTTTGTCTTCGATATCTTTCTCTTTTCTGCTTAATGGGTCAGCCACTAATTTTTTTCATGTTGATAGAGGCCTACGACAGGGGTGGCCCTTGTCACCCTTACTTTTTCTATTCGTAGCAGAAGGTCTTAGTCATTTTCTTGCAAAGGAAAAACGCTTTGGTAATTTCTAAGGGATCAAAATTTTTGTTGGTTTGTACATCTCTTGCTTACTCTTTGTAGATGATATTTTAATTTTTTGTGATGGGTCAAGGAGAGATACTGACACACATTTTGAAGGGCTTAATCTCTTTAAAAGGGCCGTCGGTATGTTGATCAATGATCAGAAGTAAAATATCACCTTTGCATCATTGGAAGTAGATGATGTGAGATATTGTTTTATCTCAACTACCCTTTCAGGTGCTTGAACTGGAGACGAGGCTAAAATGTCTTAGGTTTCAATTAAAACCAAATGATTACAGGAAGACAGACTGAATGTGGCTTATTACAAAGTTAGAAAAAATATTAAAGGTTTGGAGTCATAAATGGTTGTCAAGGACAGGGAAACTTGTTCTGGAGGAAATATCGGTTTATTGGATGTCGTTGTCTTGGATTCCAAAGGGCATTCTGGAAAAAGCAAGGAAATCTTTTTTTTTCATATATTTGGAGGGGGAATAAGGATAAATACGTGATGCCATGGGTACGGTGGGAGAAAATTGCGGTCACGGAAGCTTTAGGTGGATGGGGTTTAAAAAACATTTTCTTATTTTCCAAAGCCCTTGCAGCAAAATGTTCATGGAGATTGGTCAACTCATCAAGCCTCTGGACTAGAGTGATTCAATAGAAATATATTGATCCTCTTTCAACTCTTGAGTGGATTAGGAACCCAATCAAAAGTGTATCAAGCATCTCTGTTATTTGGAAAGGAGTCATTAAGGATTTTGATTTGATCGAAAATGGTTTGGTCTGGAGGATCTTGGTTCAGATTGGTTTGGACCTATGGGCTGGTAGTAATCGGGTACATATTCTTAATGATGGAATTTGATCATAGCTAGAGCATGGGGGATATTATTATCTAGCACAAGTGGGGGACCCAACTACTTCCAATATCTGGCAACATGGATGGAAAAATGGGTAGATACTAGGTCTCACTGGGGATGAACAAACTCAATGGGATAAGTATATTTGGGCACTTCGAAGAGCCAATATACGACTGATAGATCGGGAGGATGAGCTTCTCTAGGATGGTGACCTGGGCGGGGAATATACTCCAAAAACGAGATATGTACAACTTTGTCTAGATTTACATCAAAGGGAAACAATTTGGTGGTGCAAGAAACTTTGGAAACAACATTGTCCATCACATGAAAAAATTTTCCATCACATTGGTAGCCCAAAATTATAAATCCGCCAAAAAAGAAAATTGACATCTCATGTGCTTAGTACTGTTTAGGAGTTGAAAGGACCAAATTTCTCCTAAAGTGCATTTTAGAACCAGCGTAAGACCAATAGGTGTTTTGGTTAAGTGATCTAATGCTAGGCGATGATTTTACAATGAATATTTAGTCATAACATCAAGAAATGCAAAGCAAGAAGCTAGTACCCTGTGCGTGAAGAAAGCCACTGGGGACACAATAAACTTAATTATGATTTCAATATGAAGTGGTTCACTCACAATAGGTGATTAGTGACTGACATTCTAATTAGGCATAAAGAGTTTAGTCATTGATAATGTTAGGATATTGACTGATGAGAACACCAAGAAGGGATCTGAGTTGGGAGGGAGACAAGATAGGCCTCAAGACAAAAGTGGGCTATCTTAAGCTGGTCATCATTGGCCAGAGGGAGAATATCATCATCAATGCACTCAGTGATGACGAGGGGTTGACATCCTTCCACTGACACGATTATGATAGGAAAGGCAAACTTTTCAACAGGCAGTGCGTTGGGAAAGAAGAGGTGAACCTCATCGATAGAAATGTAATGAAAAGAAAGCCAGTGATGTTTTCGAAATGTGATGCAATGACGCGAGTGGAAGGGAGTCAATTGGTGAAAGGCGTGCACGCGATGAAGATAATCATCTGACCAATATTGGTGAGACGATGTTGATCATGTGAACTTCGTCGACGATGAAGATGTGCTTCAGTGAGATTTAGCAAAAGCGGACTAGAGTGTCATCCAAGTTCACAACATAGTGAACTATGTATAAGAGAATAAATAAATGGTGTGCCAATGTGATGGTGGAAAAAGGATGTGTTCGTCGGCACATTGTGTATCGGCACAGGAAGATGGACCTTACTGAAGTGCAGATCATCGAGTAGAAGTGATCAAATGGGGGAACTGCAAATGATAAGGTGGGGAAGTGTGAGGATAAATCAGGATTAGTCGTTTAAATGAGAGAGAGAGAGAGAGAGAGAGGGTCCTAGTAGGAAAAAAATGGAGGGGGGTCCAATTTCTTGTCTTAGAGAGATGCTAAGATAAGAAAATTGGGAGGATGTTGTGCACGTGCAACAATATATTATTAGAAATACCATACTGTTATGGCTGAATTTTGTCAATTATGTGGAAGATACAAATTAAGAATTGGAATTTTACAGGGAATTCACGTGGATCGACAACATCTTCTTTTTTAGGGAGAACAAATGGAATACCAATCTGTGTTGTCCAACTATACCATACACAAAGAATCAACCATCAATTATGTGGAAGAGAGGTAAGCCTTGGAGTGTCTTTAAATTCAAACCATGTTTCCTTCAAAGATGCAATAACAAACAAACCTTCTAATTTTTTTTCTCTAAACTCTCCTCTATCTAGTATGTATATTGTGGAGAAATCTGAAGTAGTGCCAAAGTTGGATGTCAAAGAGTTAATTTAATTTTACAAATCATATTCGTTAACATGTAGATTCAATGGTTTTTGGCCTTCTACTTCAGACTTGTACCAATGGATTTATTTGACCTAAAGAAAATATTGCGAGCTTTATCTATTTTCTAAGGGTTTCTTTATTGTTAAGTTTTCCAATCCTGATGATTATCAAAATGTATTAGAAGAGAGCCCTTGGTTTTGAGGCATACTGGTCCTTTTTGTTATTCCATTGTTTCCCTTTTTCAATCCTACCATTATGTCTATATCAAAAATACCCATTTAGGTTCAGCACCCAAATTCTCCCCTTTATTTTTGTATTTATCAACTTTTAAAAATATTGGCAATACTTTGGGAAATTACGTAAACATAGATATAGAGTATTTTCAATTGGGTTTCTACACATATGCTAGAATATGTGTTGAGATTGACATTACCTAGGGTCTCCCAAACAATATGCTCTTATATTGGGAGAATTTTAGATGGCTTCAAGTTCCATATTATGAGAATATTTCTTTTTGATGTTACTATCAACAAAAAAGGCATCTTTAATATTGTTGTCCTCAAACACATGTCTACTCCAAAAGGAACAAAGAGCATAAATCTAAACCAAAACACTGACAAGAATGTGAGCAATCATATCTAGAAATGTTGAAGTGTTTTCCTTTTGGGAAGGGCTCAATGTTAAGGGGAATATTCAAGGAAATCAAAGAGTGCCATTAACATTGATCCCTTCCCAAAAGGAAAAGGATTCAACATTTGGGTGACTCCCCCTTCCCAAAAGGAAAAGGCTTCAACATTTGGGTGACTCCGTTGGGGAGAAGATGTCGCATGGAGATCCGATACAATTGAAATTATGTGTTGGCTTAGAATATAAATATAGCATATTAAATCAATGCTTTAATGTCACTCTAAAAACAACTCAAGAATGCACTAAGCTCATGCATTCTTGGAACGTGCTTGGACAAGAAGAAAATTGGGTAATAGGGAAAGCACCCTGTATATGTCACCGCCTGATAGTCTAGATGAGGACAAGAGATTGAAATGGTAGACAAGGAAATACCTAAGGGTGATAAACCACACGATAGATAGTAGAACCAAAATCCAAGAAGAAGGTCGAGGATGAGACCTTTGGATTTGAGGGGACAACAACAGTGGGTATAAACCTTACCTCAAGAGTGTTATCCCATATCCAACAATGACAGTTCAGGAAGTCATGAAAGGAATATGGATCAATTTCTAGCAATGTGTGACATGCATTTCATAAATCAGGATCATGTTTTAGTGAGGGTATTCCTTCAAAATTTTCTAGGTCTATCCTCATATTGGTTCTAGTTCTTGTTACTTGTCTCTATAAATTGTTTTTATGACCTCAGGGATATGATTTTAATCTGATACACCCACCCAAACTCTTAGCATACCCTCCTTACTCAAGTTCACTCAAATTCACCTTGAAAAGGGTGAAAGAATCAACGAATTTAACCTCAAGTTTTTTATAACTCTACAATGAATACTTGAAGGCCAATGCATAAATGATTCAGTGATTCTTAGATGCTACGAGAATTTTATTCCCTCTAATGTGAACTATGCACTAGAATTTGCTCGTATAAACACATTGAAACAAGTCATGAAAAAGACCTATGAAATGGAAGAAGATATGTTTGAAAGTAACATTGATCATGATATCATAATAGGATGAGTTAAAATACATATGGATAGCCTATCAATCTCAGTACAAAGACCTTCTACATAGTATCAACCCCTAAAAGACAAAGGAATACAAAGGTGTGGGAAAATGAATTTTTCATGGATGAACTCCCCATGTACAAAATTCCCTAGGGACTAGCAAGGTATATCACAACAATCATGATACAAATCTTGGGCAGATGAATCAAATTGTTTAACAACTCCACAATGAAGCCATATAGTTGAAAAGGGGGGAAGTATTGAGACCAAGGCCACAATATCCTATTCTGAAAATTGGAGTGCTTTGATCCAAGAAGGGTTGTAGAATGGCCACAAAAGGGTGGAAACCAATTATAGTTCTAGACAAGTGTCTAATTACCAACCCAGCATTGCACTTCTCAATGATTATCACAACAATGAATACCTAATTGAAGACAATGAATGTATTGACCAATGACCAGAAGATCATGGACCTGCATCTCAATCGTTGGACTCTAGTCAATGGGATAATTTGATTATGATTACCAGTGAGAAGGAATTTATGGATAAATACATGTACTTTGATATTGATGTGGATGCATATTGTAAATAAAACATTATGTAAACTAGATCAGAGACAAATAAATTTAAGCATAAGAATATCGTTTCTTATCAAGTGGTTAAATCAAAAGGAGCTCTAATTGATCCATTGTGCTCCCCACAATATCCCACTAAAATGATCTAACTTGAGAGAATCTCAGTGGGTCCCCCCTATTAAAATTTTCGCAAGCTATTGTATCACTACATACTTGAATTGATACTAACATATGACCTACTATTTTGTTGAAACAGTCTAAATCATGACCCTTCAAGCAATGATGAACATCTAAGGTTTTGAGTTTTTCTACTTTTATATTGATTCACACTTATCCAAAAAGATCAAATTCAAATTCGTGCTCAACCACAAGGTAATTCTTCACTGACCTAATAATGATTTCAAGCTATCAATCTATTTCTTGTCAAGAAAACACTCTTTAGAATGAAATATATCAACCATTCTAATTTATATTCCGATAGAACCTTTCTGATAGTAATATTAGAAAGATTTTCTTTGGAATGATTTATGTCAGAATACCTCTTGAACTGATAAAAGTAGACCATGATGAAGTCCTTTCCGATAACCATTTTCCTTTTTATGCATACATTCACAACAAGTATTAAAGCGGTCATGTTTCCTATGTGTCGGCTGGTTGTTGGTTTATAAAGCTTATACTAATAATAAAATTTTAATGCCTAAGTGGGTCCCCTACATAACTAATCCCAATGCATGGAATGAATTGATTTATTCACTAATCCCTTTCCCCATAATCTCAAGCCTCCCTGTGAGCATAAAATTCTTAACAAGCATGACTCTCAGGAAAGCAATATCCTTTGATATCTTCCCATCAGAGCCAAAAGATTTCTTAACTTTCTCTAACCATTGAGATAACGTCTCAACCACACTATTATAGATCCTGTTGTTAGAGTCATTGTTTTAAGTGCTAACTATACTCTTGACCAAAAAAATTTACGATAGCCCACAAAGGAATGATCTTAACCCATCCTTAACGACTTATTCTCAACACACATCTCAATACAAAGAAAAAATATCCTTTGATACCCTCCCATCAGAACGAAGAATGATTATGAAATTTTCCCTCTCTGATGACAACTCCTTCTGATAACACTCTCGAAGTTGTTCAAGTTCGAATGTTAACTACTATGCCTCTGATGCACAAATCTGACCAATATGTACCTCTGAATGCATTCATGGCAAAGTGATGTTATGCCTAAAAATAATTTTTCGCATACTCAACATCAATTTCACGAGTTAGGATTATTTGTATCTCCATAATAACTTCAAAAACCTACTTTATTCATTGTTTTCTTCTGTGAACTCATTAAAAAACTCTACTTTGCATACATAGATCATGAGCTAGCTTTAATCCTTAACCCCATTTCAAGAGTTACATGTATGCAACTATTTTAATTTATGTATTACTGTATTGTTATATTTGTTAGATAAACTTATGGTTTTTCTTTTTGTCACAAGACATAACACATACACCATGTCATGCCCAAACACCAGGAAGAGAAAAAACCCCATGGCTCCTGCACCAACTCCTACACCCATGCCTGCAGCAAACCCAGAAGTCATCTTTGCAACAAATACTACCTATCATACTAGGATGGACCATTGCCCAAGATATGATGAAATTTACAAGATATTCATCATAGGATACTTCCTATGCAAAGACAAAGATTTGGGGGTTTACAAAAACATCCAAAAAAGATGCATTCACTGGGTGGTTTCCCAATAGATATTGCTTCCTTAAAATGAAGAAGATAATGGTGTCTTAAACAATTTAACCAGAGTACAACCACAATCATGAGAAAAAAAGGGACCCAAATAACATCTATGAGGTATGAAGATATTAGTCTTCGATATCACCTTCCAATGCCTATAGTATCCCTAAAGAAGCCATTTCTGAGAAGATTCAACAAGGATAACAAAGATTTTTCTGAATTGATGGAAGATTGGTGGGTCGATGAAGATTGAAAGTTCAAGCAAGGACATAGACTAATTCCTATGCATGAATTTAAGGCACCATTTAGGAGGTTGATTTCTATGTTGAATAGACTTTATGGAGAAAAAAAGAGCACCCATTTTCAAATGGAATGTACCCATGGATTATATAGTGGTGACGACAGGTCAGGTGTTTAACTGGAGAGTAGTTATGACTTTCAACATCTGCCAGAACTTCAGGAATATCCCAAGCATGAAAAACAAACTTTCTACGTGTTTGCATACCTCACTGATGTTATCTAATCTTCTATACCATTTCTTGCATTTATATGGGATTGGAACTAGGACCAAACTCCTATACATGTGTACTATTTAGAGTTTTGGGATGTGAACTATAAAAGGTACATTTATGACATTTGTGATTTTTTCCTCACCCCATTGCATATCATAATTTTTGGTTATTCAACATATAGACTATCAAAAGAGGCCACGACTGGAATGAAAGGTATAGAAGATTGGTATCTAGTAAAATATTATACATACATCAAGGTATATGGGAATTTTGAGGCCCGTCACCTACTTCCTAAGTATGTCCCTGACAGATTGTTAATTCAGGAAATTGCCTACAAAACCATGATAATAGGGATAAACTCATTTCTCTCAAATAGAAACAAAAATCTTTGGCCTACATTCCCTATCCATATAGGGGGATACACACTATTGAATGGCCCTCATACCAAAAAAGAGGAAGAGACCCTATAGGAAATATGCCTATGCTTAGGAGAATCCAAAGGACGTGACCCGAAAAACCTAGCAGTTGATCATGTAAAAAAATTTGGTCTCACTCATCCAGTAATACATGTAGTGAATTTTGCAGAAGAGATATTTAAGGAAGTTTTATTTTTTGAATTTTACAGAGGCTAACGGATTTTGTATCTAGAGAGAAGCTTTTATCTGATGAGGAAGAGAAAAGAAGAATAACTCAAGAACAATTCAAACTTCTTCTAGAAAAATACCAGGAAAAGTTACAGGCACAAGAACAAGAAGAGAAAAGGAAGGTAGACAATAGAGAGAAAAAGGAAATAATAGAAGAGGAAGAGTATCAAAAAAAGAAAGAAGAAAAGAAAAAGAGGCAAGAGGACACAAAAGGAACATTTAAAATCAAGCCCAAGAAATCGAGCCTAAGAATATATCCAAGATTGATGAGAAGAAGAAAAAGGAGGAAGCACTAAAGAGACTTTCCAATGAAGGGAAGTAAAAGAAGGAAGAAGAGACAAAATCCCAACAAGATGCACTTCAACAAAGAAATATTGAGGAGGAGAAAAAGAAACTAGCAGCAAAAGAAAAAACATTGAAAAAGGATGAAGAAGAAAAACAAAGACTAGCAGCAGAAGTTGAACCTAAGAAAAAGAAAGAAGATGAAGAACAAGAGAATACTATTGAAGTTGAAGAAAAAAGGAAAGTTGATGAGGAAGTAGAATGCAAAAGATAGAAAAAAATAAATGAAATTGAAAACAACCCAACCACCCCAAATGTGGGCATAGTGAACATTCCTCCTCAAGAATGTACCCCTCTCATGGCCATTCCAAGTAATTCAACCTTCTCCTCACAAGTGTTAAACTTAGATGATGTTGTAGTATCAATAGGGGAGTAATACTATAGTAACAAAAGTAAATGGATTGAGAAGAGGTCAACAAAGAGAGAATAATCAATTGCCATCCAATCATCAACCAAGAGAGTCATTGAATGGCAGATGGGGCCAAATACTAAGGAGAATGTTATACATACTGCCTCTACAATTCATGCATTTGCATGAGTAAATGCAATGTCTATATTTGATGTATCTATGACCGTAGACACTGCACGGGCCAAAATTACAGAGTTAGAAAAGAATCTAAGTGCAAAACAATAAGACATCTCTACTAAGTTTCACAGAGAAGTTAGTATTGCATAGAAACTCTAAAAATAATAAATGGAATAGGACTTACAAGCAAAAAAATATGAAATCACTTCAAAGTTTGAAAGGGCGGCCAAAAATATTGAAAACCTCCATAAAGAATAATTGCACAAGGCCTTACAAACTCAAAAAGATCAAATAAATGTAAATTTTGAAAGGAAAGCACACACAGATCAAAATTTGCACAAAGAAAAGTTGGATTCCCTTAAACAGGAGCACTCTGAAGAGATAGAATAGATGAAAAATAGGCATGCACAAGAATTGGCCAATATGCAAGCATAACAAGTTGATGCCAACAAGTTTGTTGAACAATAGGAATACAAGATTATAGGGTTAGTGCAAGAAAAAGAAAAGCTTGAGAAATATTTGGAAGAAAACAAAGCAACAACCCCTACCCTAGAATCCATAAGGGTAGAATCCATGGCTCTTAATAAAGAATTGAAACCAGAACAAAAGAAGTGCTTCAGCATATTGAATTATATTCATAGAGACATGGATGACCAAGTAAGGTTGGAGGATCAAATCGATGAGATCAAAGATAGATATCAAAAGGCTAATGATTCCTTTGTTAGGATCATAGAGGAGTATACAAGAATCCACTTGGTACCTTTCCAATTTACATCGGTAAGAAGAAGTTAAAGGGTCATGTCCTTTTTGATACATGGAAACCCTTATTGTAAGTTATCCAAACTATTCAAGGGGTAGTGACCAAGGCATAGAAAATATTGTGGAACAATTCTAATGACCTCCTGGAAGATTTCATAATGAAAGTCATCCCTGCCATTGATGATGCAAAACCAACAGATTTAAGGATAGATGAAGTAGAAAAATGAAGGGAAACCAATCAGGAAAGTATAGAACAACTAACATAGGTGAATAAGGAGGTTCCATGTGACTACTTTCTTAAGCCCATCAATTTGATAACACTGACCCAAAATTTCATCAAGAAGATAAAAGAAGAGTTAAAGCTAGAAGTATCCACAAAAATATGTGATGGAGAACTAGAACTAGAAAATATGTAGTTGAACAAGTTACAAGAGATAATGAAAGACTATGCACTCTAGAGGGAATATCAAGATCAGATGGAAGAGCAAAGGATCTCATGATTATGCCATTTTTGTAACTGATCCAATTTTGTTTCCTTCATTCACTTGATTGTAAACTGAATTGGAATCCAAAAAGACATACCCTAACTACCCTCTGACAAAAGCAATTTCCGAATGTAAATATTCCCTCTTGTTTTATAAAAGAGATGACTACGGTAAAATGGGTTCTTTCATTGTATCTAAACAATATTTTTATTGTATGATTTATAAAGCAAGAGTCACTTATGGAGATTTCATAATAAGATATGTGCATACAAGACTTATCTTTTGTATATGTCTTCTATGTGAATGTTATAGAACATGATTTATGGAATTCTTCTTTACAATGTTCTATATGTTTACACATTTCTAAATTTATCGATGAGTACAGCAATGGTTTAACAAGCAGAGGGCACAATTAATTGTCAATTTGTTTGCTTTATTATTAAGTTCAAACATTATTTTCATATACGAATTAATTTTTTTGCAAGTAGTGTTATATTTTACTATACTTATTGTTACTAGTCTACTCCTGATCAGGATAGGATAGAATAGTTTAGAATTGCATTTAGATTAGTATTAGATAGCATTAGCTAGTTTAGTTTCAAATTTTAATTAATCTATGAGCATTTTGTTCTAAAATTCATATTTAGATAGTATTTTAGAGTGGAAACCATGCCCACATATTGGTCATAAATTCCATCCCAAATGAGAGTGCGTCTAATTGGGACTTGCCATTGGGCGTTCTCTCCTACCTTCTTGATAGGCCAAATTGGACCCGTCGATAGAAATTGCACTAGAAGGAGGGCCATTGAACTAAATGGCTGCAAATAAAACACTAAACCCTACCTATTCTATTTTGTTGATAAACACGACTTTTCCAAGCGATTCTTACCATCTTGTCCCTAAACAAGATTTCAATCGTCTCTCTTACTCAGTTAATACTCCAGCTTAGGTTTCCACCCAGTGAGGTCCATTGTGGTTTGAACTTAGAAATCCAACATTTGAAAGAATTCCTAGTAAAAAAATTAATAGGATAGAGAGTGAATCTCATGAACAATTACTTACTCTCTAGTGGATTTTATAGATCGGTCCACTCCCTATTGAATTTTCAATGTCCAAACGACAAAGAATCCTCACATGGGAAGAATCGATTCTTGAAAGTCCACCAACCCATGAAAGGAACCCAATCATCAGAACACCTGAATATCACCTTTCCCAAGTCTTACAAGTAATTTCAAAATCCTTAGTCTTCCACTTAGAAACCTACTTGTTGTCTAGTGGTATTCAACCTCCCATTCCTCCCAAATCTCCACCCAGAACACTAACGGGTGAACTTGAAGATGAGACTGAGGTAGAAGGAGAACTAGAAGAATAAGGAAGACAATCAATCATTGTAAAACCTCATCCCATGGCCAAAAAAAATTCTAACAAACAAAATAACCAACAATGGTTGGTTCCTAATGCCATAGTAGTGCATGGAGCACTCCATGACATGCCCAAACATCTTAAGTTTTTACCCAAGTTTGTTCCTGATAATAAATATTTTGTTGAAGAGCATATCAAAAATTTTATGCTTGTTGTTCGACTTATGAATGTTCAATATGAAGATGTTGTTTGCATATTATTTACTTATATGTTTGAAAACAAGGCTTCAATCTAGTTCTTTTCTCTAGCTCAAGCTTCTATTACTTGTTGGAATGCATTTGAAATTGCTTTTATTCAAAAGTTTGGGGAAGAAAAAACTCCAAAAACCTTAGTTCTAGATATTTCAAGAATTAAAATGGAAGATAAAGAAAAGATAAAATATTTTAATCAATGTTTTCTTACTTTAATGAATAAAATTCCTCAAGATTCCAAGGTTGTTGAAGACTTTTCCATTGAATTTTATAATTCATCCCTCCTTGTTTCCATGACAATTTTTGTTAAGAGGGATGATAAAAATACTCTGGAAGAAACATTTTAAAGAAGCCATTAAAGTTGGGAAGGAAATGTTGAGTCTGAAAGGTAACCCTGGGGTTGAATATTCAAAAGAAAAAGGTAATGCTAAAACTAAGACAACTACGAACAAGCCCTTTGAAGATCAGAAGGATCATGATTCCACTGACATGGAGGCCCTCCAGAGAATTGTTAAGAAACTCTCCAACGAGATAATTGATTTAAAGAATAACTGTTGAGAAGGCTCCTCTAATCCAAATAAATTTTTTAAGTTTCAACCCAAGAAAGAGAAGAGCACTCCTCCGACCAAAAAAACCACTCCCCCTTCTTTAGAAGGTATTAACATGGAAGATTTTTTTCAATCCTTCCAAGCTTGGGAAAGTGTAAAAAAAACTAAATCAAAAGATTAAGGGGAGGGGGAATATGAACAACATGATCAATCTCATGAACTCGAGGAAAAAAAGGAACAACAAGTGAATTATTTTTGGGATATCTCATTTGGATTAGGAGAATAAGAAGAATATGTTGAAGAAACACATATGTATCAAAATGCAGTAACCACCAGGAGTGCAAGTAAGGCATCATCTTCCAATCCCCATTCCTCTTCTGAAACTGCTAAGACAATACCCAAGACTTAGAAGACACCCTCTCGTGAAAATAAAATTACTCCTTCTACCCCTCCATATAAATTGGATTATGATTTTTTGGAATATTTGAAAATAACTAAGGCTGATATTCCCTATTTGAACTTATGAAGCTACCTCATATTCAAGAGAATTTCATTAAAACTTTGCAAGGTACCACTTCCAAGTGTACATTTTAACCTTGTATAATAAATTTCTGCAAATTAATTCTTAATAAAAATAGAAAATATACAATGGCACACACACACATTACACAAATATTTTTACCCTGGAAACCCAAACTGGGAAAACTAGTAACTTGTTTAGATTCGCACCTCTAATATTCTATTCATCACATTCAATGTTTACAATGAAATATAAATAAAGGATCCTATAGAATCCAAAACCCCTAATACATTGACCCATATTAGTCAACAACCCTAATTCCTTAACCATAATTATAAAACCATATGGAAAATCCATGCACTGAAAAATCGCCAAAAACATAGGAAAAACAATCGCCAAAAATGTACCAATTTTTTTTTCTCGAGGGCTCCTGCCCCTGAATCCTTGCAAACCTTATAGAATGGGGGGGCAAAGAACCCCCCAAACCCCATTTGATCTCATATCAGTGTTCAGTACATGAGATCAATTTCACAAAGAATATAACACATACACAACACCAACTAGACCTACTCTTGTTTGGAAGAGTGTTTTCGACCAGTATGTGGGCCTAGTTGCCACTCTAAACTATTTACTAATATGAATATGAAAACAAAATGTTCTCATATGAACTAAATTGATGTAGGAGCATCACTCCACCTCATCAATTTCCATCAATCCAGTGCATCAGCGCACAAGGAGGAACGAGTTCCAAGGGAAAAGAGGCACCAACCCTCTCATTTTGAGCTAAAATTTAAATTTTTTATGAAATTTAATTGTAATAAATTTATGCAAGGCTTGAGGAGAGATGATTCATTGCCTTTGTACACGCTGAGTGTAAAGTCGCCTCTAATAGGCTATAGTTGTACATATCTTAAGCATCGCCTCAGAGCTATGGATGTAATTACCCATCAACGTAATACGCTTCAGTAGGTAGTGTTAGCACATATGTTTGTAAGGGGTGTTTTATTCCTAGGAAATGGACTCTTGGCGAAAAAAAGAAGAAAGTGGGTTAAAAACCCACAAAATGTATTTTATCCAAAGTCGGGGCATTGATTTAACCTTTTGGCATGTTGCAGTAAGAGGTGCGCAGATCTGAGTGGTCAATCTTGGTGCGCTCAGATCTATCGTTCATAGTCCATATCAGAGCCACCCAGCCTTCTTCCTTTAACGGGGGGCATCCGAGTTAGTGGTTTTCTAGCGTGCCCCCCCACTAACGTGGT
>JASDQU011028078.1:4937-18062 GCA_032191745.1 Picea mariana
AAAAAATTATCCATCTTTTTGTTTAAATAAATATATTAAAAAAACAAATTATATTATTTTCCATAAAAACAAAAAAAAATAAAAAACAAATAAATCAAAACAAATAATAAAATACAACAATAATAAAAAGATATAAAATAATAAAATATTAAATAACATTTATAAAACAAATGTTAAGACAAATGATTTAAAAAAATTTATAAAAATTGTAAAAAAAGAAATAATCAAAATAAATTTAAGATTTTTGTCAAAGGTTAAATGTGGACAGACCCCCACTATGTAAAACAGTCTCTGATGTACCGTTAAGGTACTATCTTACGTGAAGTCACCCTCTAAACTTTTAATTATCCTTGTGTCACGTGAAAGGTTGAGCTGACAAAGTGGCGGTCCACCATTTTTGTGCCCCCTCTCACCACACAAAAAAGTGGCAGTCCACCATTTTGTGCCCCCTCTCACCACATAAAAAAGTGTCGGTCCACCATTTTGTGCCCCCTCTCACTACTCGAAAAAGTGGCGGTCCACTCCTTTGAGTGGAGGGAAGGAGGCCCGCCTCCATCCCTTACGACTGCATCCAAAGCCTAGTGAAATAGGAGTAACCCCTCCTCCTAACGTTGAAAGTAGCATATCATGACTCCTTTAAGCGATGGGAGGGGACCCCAAAAAGAGGATCATGGAGGGGAGCCTTCTCCCCCTCATACTCTCCACATTTAACCTCCTATTTTGTAATGCTTTGATTTTTTATTTTTATTTTTTGTTTTTAGGTTTTTTTTTAATATGTTTTTTTATTTGTATTTATTTTATTTTAGTTTTAATATGTTTTTAATTTTTTTTATATGTTTACTTTTAATAATTTTATAATATTTTTTTAAATAAGTCAATTTTATTGATTTTTTAAATTATATATAGATACATATTTTTTATTTTTCTTTGATATCAATGTATACTAATAAGGAAGGGGTTAAATTTGAATTATTAGTTGAAACAATTAGGGGTTTATTTCAATATCCACAATATATATGTGGAGTAGAATATTTTATTTTCTCGATTGACATTAGAGGGTTGTGCATCAATTTGGTGGGAAATCTACAATGAGACACTTAGGGTGTTGGGTGATCCACCCATAACTATGTGGGGGATTTAAAAACCCTCATCAATTACCAATTCTACTTTACTAGGTTTAGAGTGTTGGGTGATCCACCAACAACTATGTGGGAGGATTTAAAAACCCTAACCAATTATCAATTCTACCCTATTAGGTATGTAGAGGACCAATGGATCCTATGGAATTACTTCAAGCAAAGGAAGGACATAGTTTGTAGGACTACACCACTGAATTCAAAAAGATGGCTATCATGTTGGGTATCTTTTCCAAGAACTTAGATGTACTCCTCAAGTATCTGAGGGATATAAAATTATCTATGAAATAATATCATTCTCTTCAAGCCTAAGATAGTTCATGAAGATTGTGTTCAAGAAGAATATCTAGAAAATAAAGGCCACAAAAAAAGGATAGCCAAGTGGTTCCAAACAGAAAGAGAAATAGCATGCTTCCAAGGAGGGGAATGAGAAGTGGAAAGGGAAAGACAAGAACATGAAAACCACTACATATCACTAAAAGGATCCAAGTAACCATTGTAAACATTACAATATTGACCGTCACACTGAAAAAACGTTATGGAAACTACATCGAGAGATGAGAACTAATAACTATAAGAAGGATGCTAGGAACAAGAACTTTGTATCCACAGATTCAAGCAATTAAGTAGAGATTAGCTTAGATGTGTATGAGGATATTGCTTACATTTCAATGGAGAAGAAGGTGAATTTGAGTAACCTTCATCAGAAGGAAGATAAGGAAATGACCAAACTCTTCCATATCAAGATCCAGGCCAAGAAGACCAAGGTAGATGCTCTATTTGATTCCAGTTCACAGGCTAATCTCATAGTATCCAATCTTGTCAACAATATTGGGTTGGAGGTTCATGATCATCCTAGCACATATCCACTCGGGTAGGTAAAAAACGATACAAAGTTCAAGGTCATAAAATAGTGTAAGATAAAATTTGTTGGAAGTGTAGATTTTATTGTTGAAGTGGAGTTAGATTTAGTAACCCTTGAAGTGTGTGGTGTATTGTTTGGAAGCCTCTACATGTATATGAGGGATGAAATCTTTATGTGGATAAAAAACCATTACTTTCTAATTAAGGATGGGAAGTCTTTCATCAAGAATGCAAATAAAGGTAAATTAAATATGTCACTCGTAAGTGCCAACCAAGAGAAAAAGTTGATTAGTTCAAGTAAGAAGTATTTTTTATTTTCTTATGAGAGAATGAGTCGAGTGATGAATCAGAAAGAGTAAACGAAACCATAGAGAGATGTACTAAAAATAAGGAAAGAATGTTGGAGGAGTGGTTGCAAGCATACAAAGGAGTTTCCATGAGACTAAATGAGTTCCACTTAAGAGGAAAGTGTGCCATGAGATACATTTGTTTACTAACTCCCCATTACGAAATATTGGGTTGTATATATAGTTTGTTCTAGAAGCATACAAAGTGAAGAAAGAGTTGTAGTAGTTGTCGGAATAAAAAGTAATTCAACCAAGCACCTCTCCTTCTGGGTCATCTATCATCAGCATACCCAATAAGGATGGGACTTGGTATATGTGTATTAACTATGAATCTTTGAACAAGATTACACTCGAAATACCCTATGCCTAGGATAAATGATTTATTAGACTAATTGCAACACTCCAAGTACTTCACTAAGTCAGATCTCTAATTGGGATATCAATGGGTACACATTATAGAAGAAGTCACCTGGAAGACTGCCTTCAAGACAATGAAAGGTTTGTATGAAATCGTTGTCATTCCATTTAGTTTATGTAATGCACCAACTACATTTATGGGAATGATGAATGATGTTTTGCACCCATAATTAGATTCATTTGTTATAATTTATTTGGATGATATATTGGTTTGTATCTCTACTTGGGAGGAGCACATCTCACGTCTCATGCAGGTGTTAGAGACTTTGAAAAATCACTAGCTACTAGATAACCTCAAGAAATATGAGTTTTCTCAACAGTTGTTGGTGTATTCGGGGTATGTTATTAGTGTAGGGGAGCTCAAGATAAATATCACAAAGATAGAGGCCAACATAAATGGTTATTTCCTACTAATGTCACTGAATTTAGGATATTTTTTTTTGTAACACAATACCTACAGAAGTTCAAATCATATTTTTCAGTTGTAGCTTCACCACTCAACATCTAAATCAGTAGAAATATTTTGATCAGATGGAACAAATGATTAGTTAGGAACCATTTCTTTCATTTCTTAAATTGCATAATACCTTTGAAGTGGAGACAGGTGCAAGTGGGTATGTTGTGAGAGAAATTATGATGCAAGGGGGTAAGATGATATGATATCATTATGAAATTTTTCATGATAGACTCTTCAACTAACCTACCTATTATAAGAAACTAGCATGAAACTAGATATATATATGAAATATATATTTAATATTTTATAAATTTATTATTCATTTTATTATTCAATGTACAACAACGTGTATTAAATATACGTAAATGAGTAGAGTTGAGTCTTTTTGTCTAAAATGACATGATTTTACATTAAAATTATAATTATTACACTAATGATTTAATTAGTAATTAATGACATTGTAATTTACATACTGTATATTACAAGTTATCCCTCCCTAAAAAAGTTTCATCCTCCAAGTATAGGCAAGGGAAAAAGCTTGATTCTAAAGTGTTAGCCATAGTTAGATTTACGATCCCATCTCCAAAGTTCACATTCTGGTTGACATTAATGTTCCCTTTCCATTTCATGTGTCGTTGAAGTCAAGATATAACCATTTTCTCTTTGATCATGCTCCTCATGGACACCATTCTGTGTTGAAGTGTATTTTATTTTTCCATCAAGTAGCTTCGATGTCAGTGGGTTACTTTGGAGGGTATCCTCACCTCCACATGACGAGTCGTCAACATTATCTTCAAGACCTTGTATAAATGACTTTTCAAATGATGATGCCCCACTTTTATCATGTGTCGACATTTTATTATCAATAATAATTACGTCCATTTCCATCATGTGTTTGTTTTTGGTTTGCTTGCAAGAGAGGCAAGAGATTGATAATCTGTCAAATAAAAAGTTCTGTTGGATTTTACCTTGGGGTGAAAATGTTTTCTCTTGAGGTGAACATGTTTTCTATTGGGATGAACATTTTATTTGCATTTGGAGTGTTAGATGCTTCTTCACTATCACTGAAAAATGATGATTTGGGCTTATCCTTCTTGGGATTGGATCTATGTGAATGCATGTGTATCCTTGACCTTTGAGTGACATACTTCTAGTCAACAACAATGTTGTCCTTACTTGATTAGGTTTTTATTTAACAAGAAAAGTAGCTATTCCATTTTGAATGAAAGGAGATCCCCCACATCGGCCAATAGACATCTAAAGCATTGCTCGAAGAGTTCCAAATGGATTTGTTATAGGTTGCGGTGTGGTAACCATTAAATTATGTTGAGTGGGTTGCTCAAAGGTGCTTTTCCCAAAAGATGTAGTTGATAAACCACCAAGACCAGCAAAAGCAGTTGGCTGCGAATGGACAAAATTACCAAAAGAAAATGCACCATTCTTGTTCACCAACTGTTTGTTATCCTCAATTTGCATAAGTTGTAATCTATTAATATTTACCATGTGGTCCATCGATTTCCCATTTTTTAACTCTCTAAGGGAGCGACAATCTTGAAGAACCAACATCTCCAATTTTTTTAGTTGACAAAAACCTTTTGAAAGCTTCTTTAGTTTCTCACACCATTCAGAGTCCAAAACTTTTAAACTTGCTAAATTGTTACACCATTTCAATGAAATATGTGTGATAAAGGATAGGTTGCAAACCCCATGGGGTAGTTTTTGTAGAGACCAACAAGATGAAAAACGCAGGGCTCGGAATAGCTTCAATTCTCCAATGTTTTTTGGAATACTTTCTAGTTGATAACAAAAATTTAAATCTAATTAAAAAAGGGATGTTAAGTTTCGTAAGATGGGAGAAGATTTACTAGGCTTTGGCAAAATGATAAATTCAATAGTGTCAATTGTAAATGCTTCTCGACACTATCTGGAAGTGCTTCTAGTTTTGAGGAACCTTTAAGATTGAGTTATTGAGGACAACTCAAGGATCCTATATTCACCGGAAACTCGTCGAACTCGAAAATTCATCCCTTTCCAATATCCGTAAAGACTGAAGCTTTGTAATTGAATCTGAAATTTTCTCTATAGAACAACAATCTCAAAGAGATAGTTCATGCAAATGGAATATGTTTCAACTTTTCAAACTTGACCAACCTCAGTATTCGCAAATATTTAAGTTGTTGAAGATCCATGGAAGAAATTTGAAAGCTATCGGAATGAAACCTTCCATCAAATTCCATGTCTCTCAAACTTGAAGGCATATTAGATAGCTTGACATCATTCAGTTCATAACTGAGGTGTCTCGATTGCTTGAACTTTGACTCATCAAACGAAAGCTTCACATTTGTGTCACTGCAAATCTGGCAATGTTATCCAGAAACAACGGTGGATGGAAACCTAAGCTGCCAAGCTGCTTCAAAGTTTTCAAAACCAAATTAAAACCACCACTTTCAATCCAATGGCCAAATCCTGCCCACACGAGCTTCACGTCGAATGCTTGCATGAAATTGATAGCATCGACACCCGCTTCCCTCGGGGTTTTCATCAGGTTGGAAAAATCCGCCGATCTGCCTTCCTCTCTCAGCTTGGCAGCCAACCTTGTGTAATATTTCATCTTTTGCTTCCTCTTATAACTCAACACCGTTTTACCCTCTGAAAGTAGAAGCCCGATGTCCGCTACTATTTTTGGTATGTTCTTTGAATTGAGATTGCTATTTCCATCACAATTGCCTGCGATAAGAATTTTTTCTTTTGAATTGAAGTCTTGAGGTTTTATGTAATTGTGGGCCGATGCATTCAGCTGGTCTGAGAGTGAGCGTATGTCTTCATCATCGTTGGGTATTTGACGTTTGAGTAATTTAAATGGTGTGACATTGCCATGGTCTTCCCCTTCCTGGGTAACAATATTGTTTTTCTACCCGTTATGAGGAAGAACTTCATTTAGTATTAGAGTTCCACTATCATTTCTCTTCCACCTTTTGACAGTATGTTTCTGGGTTGTCTCATAATTGGAGGGATCTCCAATCTCATGTGGAGACTCCATAAATTCCATTAGTTTGGATACCATCTCTTCCTTATTTGTCCTGTTTTGAAAATTTTCCAATCTCATGTGGAGACTCCGTAAATTCCATTAGTTTGGATACCATTTGTCCCTGTTTTGAAAATATGAATATCCAGCAAATTGAATAGGTTCAATAAGATTTCCTTATTATTTTTGTGGAGTTTATCATTGAAATTTAACTTGAGTTTTTCCTCATTTTCACCCCATATAAAACCAGGAAACTGCAAGATGTTATTTTTCATATGAAAAGTCTTCGCACTCTTTCCATAAAGAAGAGTCTGAACAAGCTTTAAAATTTTGTCTTCCCTACTCTTGCGTACTATGTCTACAACATTTTGGATGTCTTTGAGAGGCGTCCCTCTTCCCTATTCAATGAAAAACTCTTTAGGGTTCTTCTCCTTTTACCAGAAACAAGAAAGAGCTCAATTGTCTTTCTTAGTCGAGATGGTCGATTCAGAACAGGCGTACAAGCTTCAATACCCTTCTACGATACTTCAACCTGATCCTCGGACACCTTCATGAGGACTTCGATATGCTTGTTGGTAGAAGAGACAAGGGTTGTAGATTTGGCTTAATTAGATGGTGCTTGGGATGGGTTTTCCTTTTTAGGAAGTTTACCATGTTCTTTCTCTGATTTCTTCCTCCCATCCTCATGTTCATAATTGTATTTTTAAAATACTTTATTATTTACTCAATGAGTTGATTATTAGATTCATCAAGAGTGGCGGTTATAGGAAGATGTATCCATGGTATATCCACAAGTGGATTTGGTAAAAAATTTCTCAGCATCTATGCCATTTGGAAGCATGAAACTAGATATATATGAAAAATATGTTTAATATTTCACAAATTTATTATTCTTTGTTTTATTCAATGTACACCTCACCTAAAATGTAATTATTACATTAATTATTTAATTAGCAATTAATGATATTGTAATATACATATATTATATTATAGTTATATGCCTTGGTTTAAATCTTAATAATTGGAAGTACTATCTAATGGGAAAGGAAACCATTATACATACATATCACTAATAATTGCAATATTTTCAGTTTCAACAAATCATACACTAGAAGTGGATGGGGTTTTGCAGCAATTTCATCTAGTCATCATATAAGAAGGGAAGCAATAATAAGATGGTAGACATGATTTCAAGGCCACGCACAACCAATATTACATTTTTGAGAACTCTTATGTACATGGATAATTTTACCCATGATGCATACAAAGAAACATACAGAGAACATAAGCACTTCAAGGAGGTGTTTTAGTAGCTACAAGGAGAAATTCATGTAGAATAAGGTGATAGTAAGGTTGACTATCATCTCCAGAATAGGTTACTCTCCAATGTAGAAAAACCATTTGTTCCTAAAGGTGAAAGATTGCATTTTATTAGAGAGGCTTGAGCACACTTCCAAAATTGCAGGATATTTTGGTGTTGCAAAGAGAGTTGCTAACTTACAAAAGTATGTGTACTAGCCCAAAATGAAAGAAGATGTAGCATGGAATATTAGAGGATGCATACTTTGTTGTACCAACAAGCCCAGTAATATATAGCAAAGTCTATACCATTCGTTACTTGCACCCACTTGATGTTGGGTAAGCATTTCCATGGATTTTGTGAGAGGTTTACCAACAAGTAGGAAGGGAAATGACTATATGTTTTTGATAGTTGATAGGTTTAGAAATATGTGCATTCTTATGCCTTGTAAAAATACCATCAAAGGATAATAAAAAACAAACATACTCTTAGGTCTAGACACATTTTGTAATACCAATGAGCATCATCTCACATAGGGACACTAGATTTCTCAATTTCTTTTGGACTACGATTTGGGAGAATATGGACACTAAGTTGAAGAGATATACAACAATCCATCCACAAATAAATTGACAGATAGAAGTAGTGAAGAGGAATTTGGTGCAACATTTGAGGGGTTATAATCATAAGCATATGAAGACCTAGGATAAAAAATTGATCTATATTTAAAAATATTATAACAAAGTTATCCACACTTCTGCTACTAAGTCCCTGCTTGAACCTTGCTTTAGGTGTTTGCCAAATTTTCCTTTGGATGTTTTTTATAGATATCCAGGAGGAGTGATGAAAGATGTCATAGGAGAGGTGTTGAGAGAAAATTAATTTGTTGAAAAGATTAGAGAGATCCATTTGAAAATACAAGAGATGATAAAGAAGTCATAGGAAAAATATAAGGTCAAACATGATCAACATAGAACTAAAAAGTTGTTTAGAGTGGTAGACAAAGTTTGGTTATATCTGAACAAGGAAAGACTAAAGGTCCTCGTCAGAATACCAATTATCTATGGTATGTTCCTTTTGAGGTATTGAAGAAGGTATGAGATAAGGCCTATAGACTAAGACTTCCCCCATACATGTTTATTTCAGTAGTGAATGTGGATAATTTTAAACTCTACAAGCCCTTCAAGTTGGATCAGGAAGAGGAGAACATAATACCTACCATATAAGACTTATCACTATATTCTCAAGCATAGTTTAAATGCAACAAAATTATATAGAAGAAGTCCATAACTACAAGATAGGGTTAACTTGACCTTTCGTAGATTGGGTTGAAAGGACAACTTCAATGAAAAGAAAAATGGTACTCAAGAGAGAAGGTAGAGGAAAACAATTTTCACCTCATTTAGAAAATATTTTAGGGACCAAAAGCCTCTGAAATGGGGATGCGTGATCCTTATTAAATCATTATATAATTTTTCGTTTATCTTAGTACTTTTTGGGTGGAAAAAAAATGGAAAATCGACTTCAAGATCCATTTTAGTGGTAGGACCGAATTTGGAAAATTGGGGTCATAAACCATTTAAAATATTTTGGATCCATTTTGAGGCATTGAAAAACATTCATTTCAGTCCAAAACCTACTTTGGAGGATGATTCCATATTCTATACACCTAGACCTTTTCAACGATGCAAGAATCACCTCAATTGAAATTCTTATGTGAAAGTTATGCCTCCCACAAGTTGATCTACCATGTTCACCACCAAGGAATTAGTGGATGCCATGTTATATTCCATTACTCAAACATGTGGGGCTAGCCACGTGTATTTTCAAGAATATTCTAGAATTTCTAAACCTTATCACTAATTGAAGGTTGAGGAAGTTCAAACCCTAATCCTATGGATATTAAATTTTGTTAAATATGTCTACGGGGAGGAAAAAGGGTTCCATTATTTAGCATTGCACTTGTTCCATAGTTGAGAAGAGCATCTAAGAGTGGTATTTTGAGAGTATAAAAGAGGATGAAAATATTTTTTAGCATCCATACAGGACACAATGTCAAAGGAAACTCCATAGTGAGTGTCTATTTATTTGTATTTTCATTTCCATAACTGAAGAAAGGAGAGTAGAGAAGAGGCATCACCTTCTAGCAGGGTTCTCTCCCAAATTGGGTTTCCCTAGGATATATATTGTATTCATTTATTTTTCTCATTTATTTTATTTCCATAATTCAGGTTTTCATAAATTCAAGCAAATCTAATAATTAACTAATCTAGTATCTAAGGAAATAAACTTCAAAATCTAAGATTTCAAAATAGTTGAAGATCTATTTTGACAATTGTTCTAGTGGAATGTCATGGTGGTTTATAGATCATTATGATTGTTTCTAACACCCTTATGGAAATGAAGTAGGACCCAATCCATGATAATAGGGTTTATGTAAATTATTTTATATGTACCTCTATTTTTTTATATGTATTTCAATTTTATAGTTAACAATATTATTTGCATTGAATTTTCATAAATTAGTTTTGCAATTTCATTAATTTGATCATTGGTAGATATTGTAGTTATCCTTTAATTTTAGTAATTGTAAACTTGTAGCTTAGTTCTTGTTAAATGTTTATAATTTCAATAATTTAGGTTTAATTCAAAAAATTGTTTTTTTTTAAGTTATTCTTCTTTTCATTTTTGTCAATATCATAGAATTTCATTTATAAAACATGTTTCCATTATTCTAAGTGTGCAAGTTTTTCTTTCAGTTTGGAATATATAGAATTCAAATTGGTTGTATATGCATTTCAATTTATAGAATAGTATCTATCGATTTAATTTTAGTGGATTTTTTCACTTTTCATTAAAATGAAGCATCATTGAAATTAATCAGAGTAGTTTTTGTGACGGACATATATAGTGAATGACATCTTGCAAGCATTTCCTGTTTGACATAATAAATGCACAAATAATCTAGAAAACTTTTATATTGATAAGAAGGTCTTTATTTGACCTCTCATTTTTTGTGTCAATGCCAAGGTGATGCCAAAGGATTATAAACTACTTAAAATAATTTAAAAGGATTATAAACTACTTAAAATAATTTAAGAAATATGCATGGTATGGAGATCAACAAGAGGAACTCCCAACTACCTTCTTTCTATGATGTCATACATAGCACATTAAAAATTTAGAATTAGGACATATGGATGCATGAATCGAAACAGAGACCGGAAAAAGACTATTCGATGGTGCAGTAAATAGAAATCAAGTTACTAACACACTAGCAGGAAGGAAAATTGACAAGAGGATAAATTTTGGGGACAAAATCCATATCCCAGCCAATTCTCAAGGAAGAAGTTGTTAAATATGTCCATGTATCAGTTACAATTAAAGTGATTTCTGCAATTGAAGATGAAATTATAACTATTATAACTAGCACTGTATAGGTTGTGAAGACACATGAACTAATCAATCGTCAAGCAATATCTAAATTTTAAGAAAATCCCGTACAAGAACCTGAATTCCCTATAGAAATTATTCATTCGGAATAATCGGTAGCATAATGGGGACCATATTTCTAGAATTCTAATCCCTTCGACGACATGGTAGATGAAGCGAAAGGAGCATCCATGGACAAACAAGAACCTATGAATTGTGAATTTCGTATCCAAGAGATTGGCGATCTTAAGGAATTGAAGAATACTCCATTGTCTTGTCTACCAAATATTCATGGCCTTGGTATCGAAGACATGGATGCTTTTCTTTTAGATTTTGATGTGCTATGTTGAATTTATGATTATTATTCTGATTCCTATAAGTTTAAGTTATTTCCAACCACCCTCAAAGATGAAAATACCATTGGGTCTAGGCGGAATTATCATTAAGACATGGGAGGATATACGAAAAACTTTCTCAAAGAAATATAAACACAATAACAAGGACAAAGAGATCTTCGAGAATATATTTTCATGATAATAGAAAAGGAAGATGAAATTTCGGAGGATTGTGTTGAGAGATTCACGTACAATTTATAGAGATCAAAACAACAAAACAAGGATCTAGAGACAGTAAGAGTTATCCTCTTGAGAGGAATTAGAGATGACTATATTGATGTATTAAGTATCATGGGAGATGGTGATGTTTACTAGCTGAGCTATAATGACATTTGTGAACTGTGAAAATGCTATTTTAGGGGTATTGCAAAATATGGAAATGGCCTTTGAGATATATTAGAGTGGAGCTACCTATGTTGATGTTGAAAATATCTTGGAGTATTCTAAAACTGACATTTTTAGCTCTTTGGTTTTTTAGTTGGACAAACTGAAAAACTAAAATTTGAGTAAAATTATTAGACCAAAAGATATCTTTCATTACTTGAGCTAAAAGTAGTCTACCAATGGGTCAATGAAAAGGGAATTTTCTTTTCTTTTCTCACTCAAAATTGACTATGACAACCTCAACAACCAAGTATGATACCTAAAACATATCAATTTTATAGTTTGTTGTGTGATAACACTCAATTTACCCCCCACACTAAGTATCCACCTATGCCATGACAACCCTCAGAAGCCCAAAACCAACCTTGGGAATAAGGGGGTCTCCATTCAGTAAAATACCCCAACATATATCCCAACAATTTCCACTCCAAGAAAAGGTCCAATTTCCTAGAACGATACTTCCAAACTTCCTACTTATCCCACTCCTAATCCTAAAAATAAATTAACTTAGCTCGAAACTAGATGGCTATCCTACTTATTTAATTAAAAAAATAAATAAATAAATAAATAATAAACATAAAGTCAGAAACCTATCCTAGGCACCATCCGACCTTGAAATACTAAAAAACCACTTGAAATACTAGAAAACCACTATCAAACCACTATATGACTAGTATTTCTTGTAACTGAAAAATTCTAGCCATAAAAACCTCCTTCAAGACATACTTGGTTTTTCTTTGTCTTAAAATCAACTTGCCGATGAAAAAAAATTGAAATAAAAAAAACACACCACAAGGGAGACAAATCTATAGTAATATGGCCTTATCATAAAATTCTCTTGCAGATTTTGCATTACAGATCCTATCTCAAAAAGTTTGAAAGCCTTATTTAAATTTTAATAAATTTTGTTCCAAAACTTACAGATCCTATCTCAAAAAGTTTGAAAGCCTTATTTAAATTTTAATAAATTTTGTTCCAAAACTTTACTTTTGAGTTTGAAGGATTTTCTTGTTTTCTATAAAACCTTATTTTAGTTTGTAACATTTATAGTTCCTTTTCCTTCTATAATTTACCTGCACTTTTTAATTCTCGAGTTATAATTAATTTTTGAGTTATATAACTATGTTGTAATTCTTATTTAGTATTTCTATAAAACACATCTATTAGTTGTACCTAGAAGAAAATTTTGTTGCAATATATTGTTAATCATATATAGGTTATCTTAGTAGATATAGAACTTCTATCATTACTATATAAACTCAACTCTTTAGAATGTTTGATCAATTCAAGGGTTCTCTTCATTTGTTCAAATAAAACACGTGCACTAGACTACAATTTGGTATGGATAAGTTTAGGTAATATCATGCT
>JASDQU011028078.1:18082-29274 GCA_032191745.1 Picea mariana
GCTAATCTCATAGTATCCAATCTTGTCAACAATATTGGGTTGGAGGTTCATGATCATCCTAGCACATATCCACTGGGGTAGGTAAAAAACGATAGAAAGTTCAAAGTCATAAAATAGTCTAAGATAAAATTTGTTGGAAGTGTAGATTTTATAGTTGAAGTGGAGTTAGATTTAGTAACCCTTGAAGTGTGTGGTGTATTGTTTGGAAGCCTCTACATGTATATGAGGGATGAAATCTTTATGTGGATAAAAAACCATTACTTTCTAATTAAGGATGGGAAGTCTTTCATCAAGAATGCAAATAAAGGTAAATCAAATATGTCACTCGTAAGTGCCAACCAAGAGAAAAAGTTGATTAGTTCAAGTAAGAAGTATTTTTTATTTTCTTACGAGAGAATGAGTCGAGTGATGAATCAGAAAGAGTAAACGAAACCATAGAGAGATGTACTAAAAATAAGGAAAGAATGTTGGAGGAGTGGTTGCAGGCATACAAAGGAGTTTCCACGAGACTAAATGAGTTCCACTTAAGCGGAAAGTGTGCCATGAGATACATTTGTTTACTAACTCCCCATTACGAAATATTGGGTTGTATACATAGTTTGTTCTAGAAGCATACAAAGTGAAGAAAGAGTTGTAGTAGTTGTCGGAATAAAAAGTAATTCAACCAAGCACCTCTCTTTCTGGGTCATCTATCATCAGCATACCCAATAAGGATGGGACTTGGTATATGTGTATTAACTATGAATCTTTGAACAAGATTACACTTGAAATACCCTATGCCTAGGATAAATGATTTATTAGACTAATTGCAACACTCCAAGTACTTCACTAAGTCAGATCTCTAATTGGGATATCAATGGGTACACATTATAGAAGAAGTCACCTGGAAGACTACCTTCAAGACAATGAAAGGTTTGTATGAAATCGTTGTCATTCCATTTAGTTTATGTAATGCACCAACTACATTTATGGGAATGATGAATGATGTTTTGCACCCATAATTAGATTCATTTGTTATAATTTATTTGGATGATATATTGGTTTGTATCTCTACTTGGGAGGAGCACATCTCACGTCTCATGCAGGTGTTAGAGACTTTGAAAAATCACTAGCTACTAGATAACCTCAAGAAATATGAGTTTTCTCAACAGTTGTTGGTGTATTCGGGGTATGTTATTAGTGTAGGGGAGCTCAAGATAAATATCACAAAGATAGAGGCCAACATAAATGGTTATTTCCTACTAATGTCACTGAATTTAGGATATTTTTTTTTGTAACACAATACCTACAGAAGTTCAAATCATATTTTTCAGTTGTAGCTTCACCACTCAACATCTAAATCAGTAGAAATATTTTGATCAGATGGAACAAATGATTAGTTAGGAACCATTTCTTTCATTTCTTAAATTGCATAATACCTTTGAAGTGGAGACAGGTGCAAGTGGGTATGTTGTGAGAGAAATTATGATGCAAGGGGGTAAGATGATATGATATCATTATGAAATTTTTCATGATAGACTCTTCAACTAACCTACCTATTATAAGAAACTAGCATGAAACTAGATATATATATGAAATATATATTTAATATTTTATAAATTTATTATTCATTTTATTATTCAATGTACAACAACGTGTATTAAATATACGTAAATGAGTAGAGTTGAGTCTTTTTGTCTAAAATGACATGATTTTACATTAAAATTATAATTATTACACTAATGATTTAATTAGTAATTAATGACATTGTAATTTACATACTGTATATTACAAGTTATCCCTCCCTAAAAAAGTTTCATCCTCCAAGTATAGGCAAGGGAAAAAGCTTGATTCTAAAGTGTTAGCCATAGTTAGATTTACGATCCCATCTCCAAAGTTCACATTCTGGTTGACATTAATGTTCCCTTTCCATTTCATGTGTCGTTGAAGTCAAGATATAACCATTTTCTCTTTGATCATGCTCCTCATGGACACCATTCTGTGTTGAAGTGTATTTTATTTTTCCATCAAGTAGCTTCGATGTCAGTGGGTTACTTTGGAGGGTATCCTCACCTCCACATGACGAGTCGTCAACATTATCTTCAAGACCTTGTATAAATGACTTTTCAAATGATGATGCCCCACTTTTATCATGTGTCGACATTTTATTATCAATAATAATTACGTCCATTTCCATCATGTGTTTGTTTTTGGTTTGCTTGCAAGAGAGGCAAGAGATTGATAATCTGTCAAATAAAAAGTTCTGTTGGATTTTACCTTGGGGTGAAAATGTTTTCTCTTGAGGTGAACATGTTTTCTATTGGGATGAACATTTTATTTGCATTTGGAGTGTTAGATGCTTCTTCACTATCACTGAAAAATGATGATTTGGGCTTATCCTTCTTGGGATTGGATCTATGTGAATGCATGTGTATCCTTGACCTTTGAGTGACATACTTCTAGTCAACAACAATGTTGTCCTTACTTGATTAGGTTTTTATTTAACAAGAAAAGTAGCTATTCCATTTTGAATGAAAGGAGATCCCCCACATCGGCCAATAGACATCTAAAGCATTGCTCGAAGAGTTCCAAATGGATTTGTTATAGGTTGCGGTGTGGTAACCATTAAATTATGTTGAGTGGGTTGCTCAAAGGTGCTTTTCCCAAAAGATGTAGTTGATAAACCACCAAGACCAGCAAAAGCAGTTGGCTGCGAATGGACAAAATTACCAAAAGAAAATGCACCATTCTTGTTCACCAACTGTTTGTTATCCTCAATTTGCATAAGTTGTAATCTATTAATATTTACCATGTGGTCCATCGATTTCCCATTTTTTAACTCTCTAAGGGAGCGACAATCTTGAAGAACCAACATCTCCAATTTTTTTAGTTGACAAAAACCTTTTGAAAGCTTCTTTAGTTTCTCACACCATTCAGAGTCCAAAACTTTTAAACTTGCTAAATTGTTACACCATTTCAATGAAATATGTGTGATAAAGGATAGGTTGCAAACCCCATGGGGTAGTTTTTGTAGAGACCAACAAGATGAAAAACGCAGGGCTCGGAATAGCTTCAATTCTCCAATGTTTTTTGGAATACTTTCTAGTTGATAACAAAAATTTAAATCTAATTAAAAAAGGGATGTTAAGTTTCGTAAGATGGGAGAAGATTTACTAGGCTTTGGCAAAATGATAAATTCAATAGTGTCAATTGTAAATGCTTCTCGACACTATCTGGAAGTGCTTCTAGTTTTGAGGAACCTTTAAGATTGAGTTATTGAGGACAACTCAAGGATCCTATATTCACCGGAAACTCGTCGAACTCGAAAATTCATCCCTTTCCAATATCCGTAAAGACTGAAGCTTTGTAATTGAATCTGAAATTTTCTCTATAGAACAACAATCTCAAAGAGATAGTTCATGCAAATGGAATATGTTTCAACTTTTCAAACTTGACCAACCTCAGTATTCGCAAATATTTAAGTTGTTGAAGATCCATGGAAGAAATTTGAAAGCTATCGGAATGAAACCTTCCATCAAATTCCATGTCTCTCAAACTTGAAGGCATATTAGATAGCTTGACATCATTCAGTTCATAACTGAGGTGTCTCGATTGCTTGAACTTTGACTCATCAAACGAAAGCTTCACATTTGTGTCACTGCAAATCTGGCAATGTTATCCAGAAACAACGGTGGATGGAAACCTAAGCTGCCAAGCTGCTTCAAAGTTTTCAAAACCAAATTAAAACCACCACTTTCAATCCAATGGCCAAATCCTGCCCACACGAGCTTCACGTCGAATGCTTGCATGAAATTGATAGCATCGACACCCGCTTCCCTCGGGGTTTTCATCAGGTTGGAAAAATCCGCCGATCTGCCTTCCTCTCTCAGCTTGGCAGCCAACCTTGTGTAATATTTCATCTTTTGCTTCCTCTTATAACTCAACACCGTTTTACCCTCTGAAAGTAGAAGCCCGATGTCCGCTACTATTTTTGGTATGTTCTTTGAATTGAGATTGCTATTTCCATCACAATTGCCTGCGATAAGAATTTTTTCTTTTGAATTGAAGTCTTGAGGTTTTATGTAATTGTGGGCCGATGCATTCAGCTGGTCTGAGAGTGAGCGTATGTCTTCATCATCGTTGGGTATTTGACGTTTGAGTAATTTAAATGGTGTGACATTGCCATGGTCTTCCCCTTCCTGGGTAACAATATTGTTTTTCTACCCGTTATGAGGAAGAACTTCATTTAGTATTAGAGTTCCACTATCATTTCTCTTCCACCTTTTGACAGTATGTTTCTGGGTTGTCTCATAATTGGAGGGATCTCCAATCTCATGTGGAGACTCCATAAATTCCATTAGTTTGGATACCATCTCTTCCTTATTTGTCCTGTTTTGAAAATTTTCCAATCTCATGTGGAGACTCCGTAAATTCCATTAGTTTGGATACCATTTGTCCCTGTTTTGAAAATATGAATATCCAGCAAATTGAATAGGTTCAATAAGATTTCCTTATTATTTTTGTGGAGTTTATCATTGAAATTTAACTTGAGTTTTTCCTCATTTTCACCCCATATAAAACCAGGAAACTGCAAGATGTTATTTTTCATATGAAAAGTCTTCGCACTCTTTCCATAAAGAAGAGTCTGAACAAGCTTTAAAATTTTGTCTTCCCTACTCTTGCGTACTATGTCTACAACATTTTGGATGTCTTTGAGAGGCGTCCCTCTTCCCTATTCAATGAAAAACTCTTTAGGGTTCTTCTCCTTTTACCAGAAACAAGAAAGAGCTCAATTGTCTTTCTTAGTCGAGATGGTCGATTCAGAACAGGCGTACAAGCTTCAATACCCTTCTACGATACTTCAACCTGATCCTCGGACACCTTCATGAGGACTTCGATATGCTTGTTGGTAGAAGAGACAAGGGTTGTAGATTTGGCTTAATTAGATGGTGCTTGGGATGGGTTTTCCTTTTTAGGAAGTTTACCATGTTCTTTCTCTGATTTCTTCCTCCCATCCTCATGTTCATAATTGTATTTTTAAAATACTTTATTATTTACTCAATGAGTTGATTATTAGATTCATCAAGAGTGGCGGTTATAGGAAGATGTATCCATGGTATATCCACAAGTGGATTTGGTAAAAAATTTCTCAGCATCTATGCCATTTGGAAGCATGAAACTAGATATATATGAAAAATATGTTTAATATTTCACAAATTTATTATTCTTTGTTTTATTCAATGTACACCTCACCTAAAATGTAATTATTACATTAATTATTTAATTAGCAATTAATGATATTGTAATATACATATATTATATTATAGTTATATGCCTTGGTTTAAATCTTAATAATTGGAAGTACTATCTAATGGGAAAGGAAACCATTATACATACATATCACTAATAATTGCAATATTTTCAGTTTCAACAAATCATACACTAGAAGTGGATGGGGTTTTGCAGCAATTTCATCTAGTCATCATATAAGAAGGGAAGCAATAATAAGATGGTAGACATGATTTCAAGGCCACGCACAACCAATATTACATTTTTGAGAACTCTTATGTACATGGATAATTTTACCCATGATGCATACAAAGAAACATACAGAGAACATAAGCACTTCAAGGAGGTGTTTTAGTAGCTACAAGGAGAAATTCATGTAGAATAAGGTGATAGTAAGGTTGACTATCATCTCCAGAATAGGTTACTCTCCAATGTAGAAAAACCATTTGTTCCTAAAGGTGAAAGATTGCATTTTATTAGAGAGGCTTGAGCACACTTCCAAAATTGCAGGATATTTTGGTGTTGCAAAGAGAGTTGCTAACTTACAAAAGTATGTGTACTAGCCCAAAATGAAAGAAGATGTAGCATGGAATATTAGAGGATGCATACTTTGTTGTACCAACAAGCCCAGTAATATATAGCAAAGTCTATACCATTCGTTACTTGCACCCACTTGATGTTGGGTAAGCATTTCCATGGATTTTGTGAGAGGTTTACCAACAAGTAGGAAGGGAAATGACTATATGTTTTTGATAGTTGATAGGTTTAGAAATATGTGCATTCTTATGCCTTGTAAAAATACCATCAAAGGATAATAAAAAACAAACATACTCTTAGGTCTAGACACATTTTGTAATACCAATGAGCATCATCTCACATAGGGACACTAGATTTCTCAATTTCTTTTGGACTACGATTTGGGAGAATATGGACACTAAGTTGAAGAGATATACAACAATCCATCCACAAATAAATTGACAGATAGAAGTAGTGAAGAGGAATTTGGTGCAACATTTGAGGGGTTATAATCATAAGCATATGAAGACCTAGGATAAAAAATTGATCTATATTTAAAAATATTATAACAAAGTTATCCACACTTCTGCTACTAAGTCCCTGCTTGAACCTTGCTTTAGGTGTTTGCCAAATTTTCCTTTGGATGTTTTTTATAGATATCCAGGAGGAGTGATGAAAGATGTCATAGGAGAGGTGTTGAGAGAAAATTAATTTGTTGAAAAGATTAGAGAGATCCATTTGAAAATACAAGAGATGATAAAGAAGTCATAGGAAAAATATAAGGTCAAACATGATCAACATAGAACTAAAAAGTTGTTTAGAGTGGTAGACAAAGTTTGGTTATATCTGAACAAGGAAAGACTAAAGGTCCTCGTCAGAATACCAATTATCTATGGTATGTTCCTTTTGAGGTATTGAAGAAGGTATGAGATAAGGCCTATAGACTAAGACTTCCCCCATACATGTTTATTTCAGTAGTGAATGTGGATAATTTTAAACTCTACAAGCCCTTCAAGTTGGATCAGGAAGAGGAGAACATAATACCTACCATATAAGACTTATCACTATATTCTCAAGCATAGTTTAAATGCAACAAAATTATATAGAAGAAGTCCATAACTACAAGATAGGGTTAACTTGACCTTTCGTAGATTGGGTTGAAAGGACAACTTCAATGAAAAGAAAAATGGTACTCAAGAGAGAAGGTAGAGGAAAACAATTTTCACCTCATTTAGAAAATATTTTAGGGACCAAAAGCCTCTGAAATGGGGATGCGTGATCCTTATTAAATCATTATATAATTTTTCGTTTATCTTAGTACTTTTTGGGTGGAAAAAAAATGGAAAATCGACTTCAAGATCCATTTTAGTGGTAGGACCGAATTTGGAAAATTGGGGTCATAAACCATTTAAAATATTTTGGATCCATTTTGAGGCATTGAAAAACATTCATTTCAGTCCAAAACCTACTTTGGAGGATGATTCCATATTCTATACACCTAGACCTTTTCAACGATGCAAGAATCACCTCAATTGAAATTCTTATGTGAAAGTTATGCCTCCCACAAGTTGATCTACCATGTTCACCACCAAGGAATTAGTGGATGCCATGTTATATTCCATTACTCAAACATGTGGGGCTAGCCACGTGTATTTTCAAGAATATTCTAGAATTTCTAAACCTTATCACTAATTGAAGGTTGAGGAAGTTCAAACCCTAATCCTATGGATATTAAATTTTGTTAAATATGTCTACGGGGAGGAAAAAGGGTTCCATTATTTAGCATTGCACTTGTTCCATAGTTGAGAAGAGCATCTAAGAGTGGTATTTTGAGAGTATAAAAGAGGATGAAAATATTTTTTAGCATCCATACAGGACACAATGTCAAAGGAAACTCCATAGTGAGTGTCTATTTATTTGTATTTTCATTTCCATAACTGAAGAAAGGAGAGTAGAGAAGAGGCATCACCTTCTAGCAGGGTTCTCTCCCAAATTGGGTTTCCCTAGGATATATATTGTATTCATTTATTTTTCTCATTTATTTTATTTCCATAATTCAGGTTTTCATAAATTCAAGCAAATCTAATAATTAACTAATCTAGTATCTAAGGAAATAAACTTCAAAATCTAAGATTTCAAAATAGTTGAAGATCTATTTTGACAATTGTTCTAGTGGAATGTCATGGTGGTTTATAGATCATTATGATTGTTTCTAACACCCTTATGGAAATGAAGTAGGACCCAATCCATGATAATAGGGTTTATGTAAATTATTTTATATGTACCTCTATTTTTTTATATGTATTTCAATTTTATAGTTAACAATATTATTTGCATTGAATTTTCATAAATTAGTTTTGCAATTTCATTAATTTGATCATTGGTAGATATTGTAGTTATCCTTTAATTTTAGTAATTGTAAACTTGTAGCTTAGTTCTTGTTAAATGTTTATAATTTCAATAATTTAGGTTTAATTCAAAAAATTGTTTTTTTTTAAGTTATTCTTCTTTTCATTTTTGTCAATATCATAGAATTTCATTTATAAAACATGTTTCCATTATTCTAAGTGTGCAAGTTTTTCTTTCAGTTTGGAATATATAGAATTCAAATTGGTTGTATATGCATTTCAATTTATAGAATAGTATCTATCGATTTAATTTTAGTGGATTTTTTCACTTTTCATTAAAATGAAGCATCATTGAAATTAATCAGAGTAGTTTTTGTGACGGACATATATAGTGAATGACATCTTGCAAGCATTTCCTGTTTGACATAATAAATGCACAAATAATCTAGAAAACTTTTATATTGATAAGAAGGTCTTTATTTGACCTCTCATTTTTTGTGTCAATGCCAAGGTGATGCCAAAGGATTATAAACTACTTAAAATAATTTAAAAGGATTATAAACTACTTAAAATAATTTAAGAAATATGCATGGTATGGAGATCAACAAGAGGAACTCCCAACTACCTTCTTTCTATGATGTCATACATAGCACATTAAAAATTTAGAATTAGGACATATGGATGCATGAATCGAAACAGAGACCGGAAAAAGACTATTCGATGGTGCAGTAAATAGAAATCAAGTTACTAACACACTAGCAGGAAGGAAAATTGACAAGAGGATAAATTTTGGGGACAAAATCCATATCCCAGCCAATTCTCAAGGAAGAAGTTGTTAAATATGTCCATGTATCAGTTACAATTAAAGTGATTTCTGCAATTGAAGATGAAATTATAACTATTATAACTAGCACTGTATAGGTTGTGAAGACACATGAACTAATCAATCGTCAAGCAATATCTAAATTTTAAGAAAATCCCGTACAAGAACCTGAATTCCCTATAGAAATTATTCATTCGGAATAATCGGTAGCATAATGGGGACCATATTTCTAGAATTCTAATCCCTTCGACGACATGGTAGATGAAGCGAAAGGAGCATCCATGGACAAACAAGAACCTATGAATTGTGAATTTCGTATCCAAGAGATTGGCGATCTTAAGGAATTGAAGAATACTCCATTGTCTTGTCTACCAAATATTCATGGCCTTGGTATCGAAGACATGGATGCTTTTCTTTTAGATTTTGATGTGCTATGTTGAATTTATGATTATTATTCTGATTCCTATAAGTTTAAGTTATTTCCAACCACCCTCAAAGATGAAAATACCATTGGGTCTAGGCGGAATTATCATTAAGACATGGGAGGATATACGAAAAACTTTCTCAAAGAAATATAAACACAATAACAAGGACAAAGAGATCTTCGAGAATATATTTTCATGATAATAGAAAAGGAAGATGAAATTTCGGAGGATTGTGTTGAGAGATTCACGTACAATTTATAGAGATCAAAACAACAAAACAAGGATCTAGAGACAGTAAGAGTTATCCTCTTGAGAGGAATTAGAGATGACTATATTGATGTATTAAGTATCATGGGAGATGGTGATGTTTACTAGCTGAGCTATAATGACATTTGTGAACTGTGAAAATGCTATTTTAGGGGTATTGCAAAATATGGAAATGGCCTTTGAGATATATTAGAGTGGAGCTACCTATGTTGATGTTGAAAATATCTTGGAGTATTCTAAAACTGACATTTTTAGCTCTTTGGTTTTTTAGTTGGACAAACTGAAAAACTAAAATTTGAGTAAAATTATTAGACCAAAAGATATCTTTCATTACTTGAGCTAAAAGTAGTCTACCAATGGGTCAATGAAAAGGGAATTTTCTTTTCTTTTCTCACTCAAAATTGACTATGACAACCTCAACAACCAAGTATGATACCTAAAACATATCAATTTTATAGTTTGTTGTGTGATAACACTCAATTTACCCCCCACACTAAGTATCCACCTATGCCATGACAACCCTCAGAAGCCCAAAACCAACCTTGGGAATAAGGGGGTCTCCATTCAGTAAAATACCCCAACATATATCCCAACAATTTCCACTCCAAGAAAAGGTCCAATTTCCTAGAACGATACTTCCAAACTTCCTACTTATCCCACTCCTAATCCTAAAAATAAATTAACTTAGCTCGAAACTAGATGGCTATCCTACTTATTTAATTAAAAAAATAAATAAATAAATAAATAATAAACATAAAGTCAGAAACCTATCCTAGGCACCATCCGACCTTGAAATACTAAAAAACCACTTGAAATACTAGAAAACCACTATCAAACCACTATATGACTAGTATTTCTTGTAACTGAAAAATTCTAGCCATAAAAACCTCCTTCAAGACATACTTGGTTTTTCTTTGTCTTAAAATCAACTTGCCGATGAAAAAAAATTGAAATAAAAAAAACACACCACAAGGGAGACAAATCTATAGTAATATGGCCTTATCATAAAATTCTCTTGCAGATTTTGCATTACAGATCCTATCTCAAAAAGTTTGAAAGCCTTATTTAAATTTTAATAAATTTTGTTCCAAAACTTACAGATCCTATCTCAAAAAGTTTGAAAGCCTTATTTAAATTTTAATAAATTTTGTTCCAAAACTTTACTTTTGAGTTTGAAGGATTTTCTTGTTTTCTATAAAACCTTATTTTAGTTTGTAACATTTATAGTTCCTTTTCCTTCTATAATTTACCTGCACTTTTTAATTCTCGAGTTATAATTAATTTTTGAGTTATATAACTATGTTGTAATTCTTATTTAGTATTTCTATAAAACACATCTATTAGTTGTACCTAGAAGAAAATTTTGTTGCAATATATTGTTAATCATATATAGGTTATCTTAGTAGATATAGAACTTCTATCATTACTATATAAACTCAACTCTTTAGAATGTTTGATCAATTCAAGGGTTCTCTTCATTTGTTCAAATAAAACACGTGCACTAGACTACAATTTGGTATGGATAAGTTTAGGTAATATCATGCT
>JASDQU011028079.1:0-30837 GCA_032191745.1 Picea mariana
AAAGGAGCAAAGGAAGAAGGAAGTAGTAGAAAAACTACAGGAGATAGAGAGACAGGTTAGCATAGTATCTGACTTTCTCGAGAATGCAGCACAACTTTGGACAAAGTTATAGGAGGATCATAAAGTCCAAAAGTGGGACAGGGAAGAAGAAAGGATAAGTGCAGCTATCCAGAACCTCAAGAAGAGGCAGAAGACAATGTCCATCACGGAGCGCATCAAAGGGGCGAAGGAATTCAATAAACTGTAGGCAGAACTCACCATTGCATAAACATAAAAGAAGGAGCATCAGGCTCAAATGGAACTGTTTCAAGATAAGGTAGCAGAAGTCCTAACACAAGTAGAGGAAGTGAAGACACATATAGCATAGACCCAGGAAGAATGATCGGAATTGATTAGTGATGAAATTGTAGTCTAGATAGTGGACACACTCAAGGAGAAGATTGTGTAGGTGCAAACACAGGCAACATATCTCAAAGAAAATTTCCAGGCGATCACCAGGGAGATCGAAGATTTGTGTTAGGTGGCTCAGGACGAGCCACGTGTCAATGTTGGGGGCCTGTTGGAAGTAGACCAAATTGGAAAGAAAGACGATTTTTGGGAAATAAGGCATGCACGAGGAAAGTGGTAGCTGGAAGGAAGAACAACATGCGTGCATCCAGGGAAGACCTAATGATGGTAGGGTTAGGGTTTTGGTAATATATTGTAATGACCAAAGAGACAAAAAGTGTATAAATATCGATACTTAGGTATCATAGGGGGGTTTGGAGTTTTATCGAGTTTATATAGTTATCTATGAGTTGATGCGATATGTAATATTTTGTTGTATGACCTAATTTTGTAATATGTTGAGCCGAAGGGGACTGGGGAGGGTAGATCTTGAGGGTTAAACTGCAGGCTAAGGAGCCTGGTGCGATCTAGTTCACCTCACATAGATCTTACTCAACTGGCAAGATTGTAAGCATGCGACACTGTAGTGATAGAACGACTATAATAAAAGAGCTGAGATCCAAATCTTTGTGGACGTATCCCAGGAGAGGGTGAACCACGATAACATCTGTGTTATGTGATGAATGCATGCATATCTTTATTGTCTTTCAGTAGTTATTATTATGCTTAATGAATGAGTTTCTATATTTCCTCCTTGTTCTCAATTAACAGTATATCATGTTCACAAGTTATAATAAGTGGTTCAATATACAATTCTCATATCTCACACTCAATCCTAGGCTGTAAACACATGAGTATTACAGCCACCCATTAAAGTTATATTGGGTGAGACTGTGTAGTGCATTCTATGCACTGTTTTTCCTTCTGGTTTACTAGGAGGGCCGATAGTTTTAGAGGCTTTGTTGGAAATCTAAAAAGACATGAACCCTGGGTCACTTAGTACGAACTCAAATAGAATAGAAAATTAAACCAACACTAATGTAATTTAGTGTATATATATATTCCAATTATAATTTTCTTCATCTTGCTTATTGAGTTTTCCCTTGGTTCGCAGATGTCAATGGAGTCTTTGGTCTACTTAGGATTCTAAATCCATTCATCATACATGGAACTTGGCTTCCTTTGCTTGGGTTTTTTACTCACCCGAGGGTCTACAGGTGTCTTTAGGTAGCGTATGCCTAGGGCCATCCACGAATAATGTGGTTGAATATAGCATCATTATAGAACGTTTGAACGATTCCATTTCACACGGTATTCATTATTTGGAGGTTCACCTGGATTCCTAGTTAGTATTATGTCAGTTGAACTATAGTTAACATGTGCATGACCCTACGTTACTATAACGATTCCTACAGATATTCCTTTTAGAACGACATATTGATTTTATTACATATCATCACATACCTAGGAGTTATAATTATGTATCTGATGCATATGCTAATTTCATTTTAGATTGGCATTTGTCACGTAACTAAATTAAATAAAACATTCGCATCAATGTACACATTGTAACATAAGTAAAGCCAAAGAACCATGTTCTTATATATATTTCAAAAAATATGATGTTTATAGTACAAAATTGGGGCTCACACCCTCAATACACATATACAGACGATAATACAAAAGTCATGCAATCTACGCCTGTGGCACCGGATGAGTATCATGATAATAAACTACAAAGTTTGTGAGATGCCAAAAGAGTTTCACCCACGCTCTAGGCACTCCTACCACCTATCGCTGCATAGCCTCTGGTAGATCCTCCACCTGAACCATAAGAATCCTTTGTGTCAAACAAGATAGGTTTCCCTGCACATTTTGAAGGACTCACTCTGCTTCTCCTCCTACCACCTCATCTCCCTGGTACCTCTGAATATGTCATGGAATCTCGTCCGACCATCGTGGACCTACATCTGCATCACAAACATGTCTAATTAGTACTTAAACATCATCCAAAAATATTTTTGTTTTCCTATAGAAAAATACAAAAAAATGAAATATTTAAGAAGAAATTGACATACCTATGTCCCCGTAGGTGGTCCCTGTTGGTCATGGCATATCAGGGTCCCCTATGATGTCGATTCCTATGTAGGGGTAGCCATCTAGAGAAATGACCTGTCGTCTCCACCAGTAGAAGAAATTATCATTGTAGGGTGTGGGAACCCTACCTCCCCCCTTCTTTCTCATCACCTTGGTCCACCATGCCATGGTTTGATCATGAGGTCCTCACAAAATGATCTCCACTCTAGGTCCCAAACCTATAACCTGCTCAAAGAAAAATCTACACAAGATGGAAGCAAACCCGAAGTTCCTCTTATCACCATGTTTGCATTCTGTCAACTGGCTCTTCATGTTAGCTAGTACTGAGATGCACTAGTCGTACACTGTGGATCTCAATCACTCTACAGAGTAGAACATAAATGACCTCGATGTCTGGTGCAATGAGGCCAATCTTGTGATCCATGTCAAAAATGAGGAAAACAATCTTGAGGCTTAGATTTTTTATCGCTCGGATGGGGAGTTGACTCTCGACCTACTTGGTCCCTGCAATGCAATGAGCGTCTATGTATTATTCTATATTCATACCACTCCTAGATCCCTGGGCTTTGAGTTTAACCACCTCACATCGACGCGACAACCCTGTCAAGAAATAAATATCCTCGACTTCAATCCTTAATGGTTGCCCATCAAGGTTGAAGATCTCACTGTCTGGATCCCAGTAATCCATGAGCAATTGTAGCAATCTCACTTGGTCCCTGATCCCTTTGAGAGACCAAAACTTATATAATATACATATTTTTGAGGCCATTTGGGCCCCCATATCTCTTTCCATAGACGCATCTACCTCCTCATGTCCCTTCCCCTCCACTCTAGCACCATCCTGCAAGAGAAATATCATTTTTTTGAGTTAGAATTTACTAAAAAACATTGTTTACGGACATATATGTGGGTTGTAGTGTTTATAGTCGCATATAGGGCTGAGTATAAACTATATTTATTTCAGACAGTCACGTATAATCATGCATATATGCGACTCAATGAACGGTAGCCCGTGTACACCTAAACTTTTAATTTGCACTTTAAATAACTTAAAAATTGAGACCTAAATAAAAAATTAAATCCACTAAAATCAAAGAGGAGGGTAAGAGGAATTAACTGGTCCAGACGGTCGCTAATTTTGTCACTCGTAGATCCCACAATCACCAGTTGAAGTTCAAAGGTAATTTGGTCCAAAATCCACTATTTGGGTAAAAAAGTAAAATTGTATAGTAAATTTGGTTTTTGTTACTATTTATAGAAAAAATTTACCCACTTTGCATAGTTTTGGATAATATTTCCGCCTAATGGACTAATACAACAATGGATTGAGTTGGTTTTTGTAGTTTTGTCCAGGGATTCTTGCGGTCTTCAGCATTACATTGACCGTTCATAACTTCATACAGGTATTTTCGCTACCCAACATATAGGATAGGTATCCATTCCATCATGCACACTTTCATCATCCTATAAATGTCACTCATATGCCTTAGGTACGAACCCATTTTTTAGCGACATGGAACTTTCTATCTGCTACTAGACGTGTCGTTATCAAATGGTAGAGACTTACCAAACATGGATACCCTAGTTAGACCCTATGTTTCATTTGGTTCCCATGCAGATATTTTTTCCATAGGACCAGGAGTCCCTTATAGCTAATACATGAATTTATGTTGAACCTCATTTATCACTCATAAACATGCTGACCTGTACCTAGAATACTCCCAAGTGATTTTGATTTAAGATTTTTTTCGACTCGTTTCCAAAAAGTGAAAAGATTGTCGAGTGAACTTGTCTCTTTCACACTCGTAAATTGGATTCGAAAGGACATCTATTTGGTACAATTTTATCTCTTTTTCAAACCAAGTAGACTAAGATTATGAAAAAGGACATTTTTTGGAGTTAAGTTGTGATTGCATCTCATGCCCTTGCTTGCAGTATTGAGCTGATTGTCAGTTATCTCTTTGCATTGTAAACCATTTTCCTCAACATTTTTTGCATCCTCAACCAAGAAGAGGTTTGTTTATATCCTTCACAACTTGACACCCTATACCCAGGAGGGAACATTCCCCTAAGTGTCCATCTCCCACATGCACCTCCTTGCATTGAGCATAGGTATGTTCCACTATTGGAACTAGTTTTTCTTACTTGCAACACTCATTCCCTCCTTTGTATCATATCATTCATTTGACTATGAAAAAAAAAATTATGGGCGATAAGGGAGTATTATCTTATATTGGAAGCAGTCGTGTCACCTTTGAACAGAGCAAAATTTTTTTTGAGTCCACTTGTAATCATAATTTTGGGTTTAGCATGACCTTAGGAAGATGAGCTCGTTACAAAGAGTTTACTCCCCCGACTGGTTACTCTTCCAGTCCCTATGGAGAGTTTGATTGATGCCTCCTGCATCTCATGCTTTCATCATTAAGTCTATGCTACCAGAGTCTTCTGTATGTCTCATGCTTCTATTCAAAGGATGTCTATCAACCTGTGTTGGACATTCCTCAGAACTCTTGACTTTGCATGTTGGCCATACCCTTAGTTTGTCTAAAAATCACATGAAGTTGTAGTCCTATTTAGAACCCTAGTCCTACTTTCCTCATTGATAGGTAACCTTGAACCCAACAGTCAACATTTTTTCATTGGTCATTGACTCGGTGGTTTCCCTTATGTTCGATGGCAAGACATCTATTCATACATTGTGATTCATGCAATGTCTTGGATGCCATTAGCCTTATTGGTGTTTTCCTCTCCTTTGTCATCAATTTTCCTCATTGGTTGTTGTTCATAGGGTTTTTTTCGTGCACCGCTTGCACCTGGAACACACGAAATATGCCCAAGGTTGTTGGTTTGTGAACATGTTATCAAGATCCTACTTTGTACCTCATGATAAATGATGAGATATGCCTTAATGTTCTCCTTTTAGTAGGTCTCCTTCCATAGACTTTAGCTCATCTATTCTAGAGACGAGACCTAGATTCCTATGAGTACCTAGAGGCTTGCAGTCCATAGTGGAAGTATCTCTCACCATCGATAGTTGGGAATACATCAATGTCTCCCAACTGATGGATTCTTCAAGTGTTTGACCCTGAATCCTTTATTCACACTTGTAAGAATGTACTCGGTTCCTGGATACCTATTTTCATCATCGGTAGGTTGTCTCGCGTTTGTTAACAGTATACCTCAATGATCGGTAATCAAACGAATTCTCATTGTGTTCGACCTCAAATCCTTTATTCACACGATGTAGACTTGCACCTTTGGCAGATTGTGTAGAAGACTTGAAGACATCAGTTTGTAGTCACAACTTTCCTGAGTTGTTGCTACCTTTTCATTAGACCAATACATGTGTGACTTCAGTGATAATGGGAGTTCAGATTGTACTCCATTGTATATAAATATATTCAGATTGATTTCGAGACTAGTTTTACTGGGCCTTGTTCATGACTATGAAAACCTTTGGCATGTAACCACATTTGTATGTTCCTATTCATGGCCATGGGCAATTGTTTGGTATATTTTCACATGGATCTACAGTGTAATTCAAATTGGTAGCCATGTATGAAAAGTTAGTATAGATTGTAATGAGAAACTAGTTCTTCCAGCTGGACCCCCATTACTCCACTTCTGGGTCTTATAATGTATTTCGGCCATCGCAGATACTCCTATGACCTCACACATTAGGGGGCAAATGTTATAGCAATATTTTCTTCACCTTATGCAATCTTGCACATAAGGCCTTTTTCCATTTCCTTATGCAAACTTGAAGTCCCCTTTTGCAAATCTTAGAGCTAAAAACATGATTTTTCCACATATATGCGGCCTGCCTATATTACAACATGCATATACGCAAGTTGCACCACTACAGCCCGCATACATCGGGAAATGTGCCCAAAATTAAAAAATGGTATCGGTTTTCCATGTCATGTCATGAGATCAATGATCCTTGGCCTTCCATATACTATAAACATTTCGACTCAACCCTTCAGTTCCACTTGAAGGCTATAAATGGGCCAAATCCGATCTATGGAAAAGAGGAGAAAGAATTCAAATTTGAGAGAAAATTTACTCTGGAGAAATTATTCACTCCACATTGAGTTTGCATCCCTTTGTCCTTTAAGGTTGAACACATTGTTCAACCCCCAAGCTCTTCCATTATTGATTGAGAAATTCATCATCTCTCTTATATGAGCTTTCCTTTTGTGGAGGATTGAAGTGGTGGAGGTCCAACTGGAAGGAACTTAGTTTCTCAGTTCCGAACCGTGTCGACATGGAATTTTGTAACTCATTCACTTATGTTGATTATATATTAATATAAATACTCTTTTCTCATCCAATTAATATCTCACAAATGTTTGAATTATTATTCCATGGGCATATTTGTTATGAATGTTGATGGATTATGCTATTGAATGTGCTAACATCATATATTATCACCATATGCTTGTGTTTCTTGGTTGTTGAGGACTAATTGCAGGTATATTTCTTTCATTCAAGTGCTCAATGGTGGAATTCATCAAACGTCTGGATGAGGTAGGCCTCTTATCTTATCTTGTTATAATATTTGTTTATATAGAATACTTGAGATTAGAGTTAATTTCTGCATTCATTTCCGTTTGTTGTGGTTTACCCCTACACATAGAGAGAGTTTCCTCATAACAACAACTTTAGTCAACCTTTTGAAGTAATCAATTGCTTTCAATAAATATTTATAGATTTGGGAGGAATTAGGATTGATTTTTCCAATGATGTATAAACCCCACTATTGAAAGGGACTGTCAACTGATACAGGTTGTAAAGGAAAAACATGTCTCTCTTCCCTCTCAGATAACTTATGACAAATCTCACATTTCCTTGCATATCAATGGGAATCTTTGAACATTGTAGGCTAGTAATATCCTTCCCTAAGAATTTTTTGTGTTGTGGTGTCCCCTCCAAAATTTCCTTGAGCAAGACCATCATGCAACTCATAGTGGACCTTTTCTACATCTAATTTTTCAAGATATCTCAGAAGAACATCATCATAATTTATTCTAAAAAGAATTTCATTAATGAGTTGGTATTGTGTTGATTTAAGTCTGAGAGATCTCCCTTTTATAGGTTCCAAGTATATGTGGGAACTACCATGAGTTAGGAAATATTTCAAATCATAGTACCAAGAATCAGTGGGAGCAGGGATGTAATGAATTGCATCCACAATTAGGGATGCTTGGTTATACATGTCTTAGTCATCATTCTGTGTTTCTTTTGACTCTGATGCAATTTTGTAGAGTTCTTACACTTTCACTATTTTGGAAGGATTTATCTCCAGGTTGTACTCTTTTAAGGTATTCATCCAATGAGCTCATTTCTCTCCCAAATATTTTTTTACTAGCAGATTTCTCACTGTAGAGTACAACACCATTACCTTGGTTCCATATTTAAGAAGATAAGGTTTGAAGGGTAAATAATTTATTTCTGTAAAGACATCATATACATGTTTATCCACTTCAGGATAGTTCATATCTACTCCTTGTAGCCCTAAACTCATGAATGCAATAGGGAATTTATTTCCTTCATCATATTTCTGAGTGAGAACTACTGTGAATGCAGTGTCAGAAGAAAATCTATATAAGATGAAATCTTCTTTAAAATCATGGATCCTTAAATATGGATTTTTGCCTATTTCTTCCCTAATTTTAATGAAGGATTATTTTTCTTTAGGGCCCCATTTGGATTCATCATTCTTCTTGATCATGTCTTGCAAAGGCTTCACAGTTTCAGAAACATTTGGGACAAATCTACACACAAAATTGATTTTTCCTAGGAAAGATTGCATAGATTTCTTATTATATGCGAAAGAAATATTTGATATGGCCTCACTTGTTTATGGATCAATCATAACTCCTAATTTGGATACCACAAAAATACAATTTTTCCTTCATCTACTGCAAAAATGGATTTCTTGAGGTTAAGAGAAATATCATATCTTCTACATCTGTCAAATATTTTCCTAAGATAATGAGAATATTTTCTATTCTTCGAGAATATAGTGACATCATCTAGGTATACTACAAGATATTTATCAATCAATCCCCTGAATTCTAAGTCCATAGCTCTCTAAAATATAGCCCCGACATTTATGAGTCCAAATGGAATCTTTCTATAGGCATATGTTCCCCATTTAGTTCTAAAGGAGGTTTTCAACTAATCATCATGGGAAACCAGGACTTGGTTTTATCCTGAGAAACCATCTAGGAGAGATAGCAATTCATATCAAGAGAGACATTGGAAAATCTGCTCCATAGGAGGAACAAGATAATTATCTTTCTTAGAGGCTCTATTTAAATTTCTGAAATCAACACATAGTTTAATATCATCTTTTACTAGAGGTTCCATATTTGGATGCATTTTCCTTAATTTTTGTTGAAACGGTTTTGTATCGGCTTTCATTGGGATTACATGTTGGATGATGTTAGTGTCAAAAGTTTTCAGATTATCATATGTCCATGCAAATATATATTTATATTCTCAAAAAAAACTAATAAATACATTATTTTCAGCAGGAGAGCAGTTGATTTCAAGATTGGCCATTTGAGGGTTCTTATTTGTTCCCAAGTTAATTACCTCATACTACATGGATGAACTATTTTTCTTGAAATTAGTTACCTTCTTAAACTTATCCTAAAGGTCATATATATTTTATAACCTCACCAAAGATTTTGGAATGGATTTCTTTGAGGTTTTCTTATCTTTAACATCTTGATGTGAAGGGTGTGTTGTCTAATTGTTCAATGCTTGATCATGGTGCACCTCATCAATGGTCGAATATTTAAAGTTATATTTCATTCTTAGGAATATGATGATCTGTTGATTATCACCAAATACCCTCCAATTGGTAATATTGTCTAGTAATGAGGGCATGTATAACAATTCCACAGAAAAAGTGTCAGGCATTAATTCTTCTAATGGAATTAATCTGGAGTCTACATTACCTAAAAGGTTAGCATTAAAATTCATTGTTCAAGGAATAGGAATAATGTTAAAATCCTAAAAAAAATTAATCAAATTCCATATTTCTTACTAGTAATTTTTCAGGTGACTGGAAATGCAATGTACAATGTTGTGTACCTATTTAATATTTATCTCAGAGTCACCAAAAATGTTCAAAAGTTTCACTTGCATGTCAGTTGTTTTTATTTGTTTATTCAAATTATAACCTCCATGTTATTAATAATTTCTTAGATTTAAGGTCTTTAAGAATGCAACTAGCAACTGCACTCTCATTAGACTTGTATCCATCGAAAAAAAGGTCCACATGTTAGGGTCTGAACTAACATAGTACTTTTAACTAGGTTAGCATATTCATTCGAGTTAGTATTTACATATATAACTAAGTTAGTATCTTTACCATCTAGTATATTATAGTTAATCTCAACAATCTGGGTACAATGGAGATTTCAAATTGCTTGTTTGTTTCCATGTGTGGATATGTATCAACAGTAAAATTTCCAAAGAAAGTATTTGAGTAGTAATTTCCCAAGATTGAATGATTGAACATTATTGGCTCATTGGGATCATTGAGATATGTTACAATGTGCTTCATATACCTCTATTGATCCAATATTATTCAGTATTGTTTACCATTATAGGGAAGCCACAGATGAGACCAGTCAATGGAAAAGTATCCTTTTAAAAGTGCAGACCAGTCTCTACTTAATAGGAGTCCATATGATTAAGGAATGTCTACCACAATGATATCGATTGTTTGATGGACTTTAGGATTGGAATCCATCCTTATCAAAACATTTTCCAATTCTCCAAAAACCTTCACATTTGACCTATCCAATTGTACAATTTGAGTGTCACATTTCCCTGGTTCAGAATTCAACTTTTGACACACAACATAAGGCATTATATTTGATGAGGCACCATAATCAACCATGAAATTGTGTACATTCCTATTAGATATTTCAAATGTTAGGTGAAAAGAAAGGGTAGTATATCTTGACTTATTTCCAATCAAAGAAGCATTGACATTCAATTACTTCTTAGTAGTTTTCTTTCCAGAATATGAACTTTGTACAACTTTTCTATTTACTATGTTTTACCCTACATTAGAATATTTACCTTTTCCTGTAGATTCTTCTTGAAGAGCATTGATTTAATTTTCATGTATTTGAAGTAACTTCAATAATTCATACAGGGAAATATTAGTTCATGTCTTTTTCATGTCTTCTAGAAAATCATATTCAAAACTATTCAAAGCAAGGGAAGATGAAGGAGTTGTTGTGGTAAAAGGATATTTCTGGGTGGTTGATGATTTCTTTCCATTGTTAGAGGTTCAAGGAGAATATACTATAACAGGAAAACCTTTACTCCTTGTGTTATATGCATTTTGAGATAAATCCATTTCTCCAACATCATTGTCATCTTCATCTCCTCTAAAAAAATTGTGAGAGATATCCCATAATGAATAAGATTCCAGTTTGGAGTCCTCTTTATCATTACCCGATTGGTCTTCTTCATTGGTCACGTCCTCTCCTTCTTCTTTATGTTGTCCACCCAAGGAGGATTCCCCATAGGTAAGAGATTTAATCACATTAACAATATCCTCCATGTTAATTTCCTCTGTAGGAGAAGAGATTTTGTTTGTTGGAGGTATGATCTTTCTAAAAGGGGTTTTGAAAAAAAATATTGTAGGAATTTTTTCCCTAGAGATGTTCTTCATATAAACAATCTCATTAGTGAGTTTTTTAACTATATTTTGCAGGCTTTCCATATTCATGGATTCTTCATCCTTTTTGTTCGGTAGGAGCTTGTGTTTGGATAATTTTCTTATTTGAATTAGATTATGTTCTATGGTCACTGTTAATCCCAGAGTTTCCTTTTAGGTTGAGCACATATTTCTCTACCTTTATGGATTCTTTAAATCTATCTTCAAGGGTACCTTTCTCAGCTCTCTTTACAAATATACCCATGGATACTGGAAGAGATAAAGTATAGAATTCGATAGATACAACCTCAACATGTTTAGATGTATAATGAATCTTATTAATTAATGAAAAAAATATTTGGTTGAAATATTTTACTTTTTCTTTCAAATCCATTTTTATTCTAGATAATTATAAGACTAGTATTACTGGACTCTTATCATCTCAAAATTTCTCTATAAAAGCAGTCTCAAATGCCTTACATCTTACAATTGACCTTTATCATAGAGATAAATACTAGGTAGATGCTTTACCTTCAAAAGTATGAGGAAAAAGTCTACAAACCACATCTTTGTGTTCTACATTCATCAACCTAACCACACACATAAACAAATTTACATGATCTTTGGTAGAATCATTCCTGTTAGGATTAAACATTGGTAGAAGCTTCTCAGGATGTTTGGGTAAAGGGTGAGTATATCAGGAGAAAACAATTACATCTTGAGCGAGCCAAGGTTGATTAGTATTTTTTTTTGCATTAGCATTAGCCATATTTCCTCTAGGACTTCCTAAAGGTTCCTCTTCTAATGATTCTCCTTTAGAGGAATTTCTGAGGGTAATTAGAGGAGAATCAGGGGGACTAGGTGGTTGTCCAGTACTGAGAGATAAATGCTCTTCAAAGTTTATCTCAAATGGGCTAGGTATTCCCCTAAATACGTCAGAAAGTTGATAATTAGGTGTTCCGACGGTTGGGCTACCAATAGGGGTTGGAGAGAAGACGTTGATTAGTCTTTCAATTAGATATTGTCTTTGTCTATCGGGTAAAGGATATTCAATAGGTTTTTTCCTAGTCTATATGCTCAAACCTTGAGTCAAATCCCATGAGTGTTTGACTTTTTAGCAATTTTAGCAACGTCTGATTTGAAGGAACTTAGTGCTTCAGGGATAGACTGGAAAAAACTCAGGGGATTTGTGATCTGGGTAGGTTCTTGCAGTAGAGTCGGATGTGGGTCAAATATCTGCTCAGGGTAAGGAGTATCATATCAACTTCAATGAGAGGGTTTTCTTTATGGTTTATAATGTGTCAGGTTAGGGTTATGTGAATCGTTACTAGCCATTCATTTTCAAGCCCTCCTTCTAGTGCCAATTCTATTGACAGGTAAAAATGGCCCTTCAATCAGTAAGGGAAAATGCCCAATGGTGAGTACCAATTAGAATCATTGTAATTTAGTATGGCAAGTTCCAACCAGTATGTGGGCCTGGTAGCCACTGAGAATTTGAAACAAATGGAGGGAACAAATGAATTGTTCTCCCAACAATTCTATTTAATTCTAAAACTAACTAATTAAAGCAAACTGAAAAATATCTAATATAATTATCTCTAACCTATCTTGATCATGATAATTTATAAATAGATAGACACAGTGTATTGTTTAATTACTTGTCACAAAAATAGTTCATGCTAATAGTTCATGGCTTCAACCCTACGAAGCACCAACTCCCTTGTTTTAGGGCACCAACCCTAGGAAGCACCAACTTCCTTGTCTTAGGGCACCAACCCTAGGAAGCACCAACTCCTTTGTTTAGGGAACCAACCCTAGGAAGTACCAACTCCCTTGTTTAGGGCACCACCTCTAGGAAGAGCCAACTTCCTATCTTCAAACTTTAATCAGTAAAGGAAATTAGTCCTTCCTTGATCCACCCTTCCACCCTCATTACGTAAGTATCTTGTCTTTCTTCCTTGGACTCTGTTATTCCTTTAGATATTCTATGTAAAATACACAGAGACACTTTCCTTTCACCTTGTTTGTTTGCTTATATACTTTCCAAAAGGTATAAGGTTAAACCATTGTGTCATTTCATAATGAAACATTGCACCCCTTCATTTAATTAACACAAATGGTCATTTCATTAATTGATTTTCGTACACAAAATTAGACATTGAGTTTTTACAACTATTTTGGAGTGCTTGAAATGAATTTTATAATTCTATGACATGGGTTTTTTTCAGAACATGCCCAATTAATCGACACGTGGGAATTTTCCCCAGAACATGTGTGAGGTATATGGTACAAGTGGTTCTTTGAACGAAATGTTCCCATATTTTCTTTTCGTCGTCGGATGCCAGATTGACTTCAGTGCATTTTACCTTTTCATGAATGTCTAAATCGGTCTCCAAATATCTCCTTTTTTGGTGACTATTTAAAATCAACTTGTAAACATTTTACTTGTTGGTGGATATTAAAATCAATTCCCTCTCAGCTGCTAGTCACTAAAGATTCGACTTGGTCTTCACCCTTTTTCGTATTTGCTTCCTCATTCGACCAACAAACATCTTTTTGGTTGACTCAACTAGGAGAAATTTTGAATTGATTATTTCGATTCTTGTCCACCCAACTTGCTTCAGCCTCGTCTCGACTTATATTTCTCAATTTAAGTTTTCTTCAACTTCGACCTTTAGGTCACTTCAATCTTGGACCGATTTGACTAAGAAGACAACCGACTTGAGATATTTGAATTTGGTTGTCCAGAATTTCTTTGGCCAACTTGAATTTATCGACTCAATTTTCTTTTGACTTCAACCTTTGGTGTAATTTACTTCACTTCTATGCAAACCGACTTGACTTAGAAGAAAACCGACTTGTGTAATTCGACTTTGGTCGCCCCGACTTGCTTCAATTTTGACTTCAAATTTGGATTTGATCTTTGACTTCTTCGATTTCGACTTCTTCTACTTATCCGACTTTGACCTTCAACTTCTTTGACCTCTTCGATTTCGACATTTGATTTTGACCCCCAATTTATTTGACTTCGACCTTCAACTTTTTCAACTTCTTCAACTTCTTGCTGAGATGTTTATACCATAATTATTGACTTTGTGACTATATTTATGCCCATACTAATATTATTTGATATCAATGCCAACACTATAATACCATGTCCAACATTCTTATTTGTGATTTGTATGCATCCATATTGGATTCTCCATTTACCCTTTTTATCTGGGCAATTTCTTTACAGTTTATTTTTATGCATGGATGTTAATGATACAATCCACCATAAACCATATTTCCATTAGCATGATTTCATCAACCTCATACAATATAGGATGAGTGCATCAATCTCATACAATAAATTAGTCAATATTATCTTTCTACTGATATTCAAGCCAAATTCATAACATTATGTCCAATATTGACAATGCTTGACATTCAAGTCATCTTCATAACATTATGTCTGATATTGAAAATGCTTCTCAAACCAATCAATCAATGATACTCCACCTATCTATCAAGGTTGACATCAATGACAACCAAATTGTCAACAATCTGCCCCTTTGTTATTGATGGCAACTTAGTAAGACAATCTTACTCCCCTTGTGAATATATTTTGTATTTTAATTTATTTGAGCTGACTTTGTTTTACTCTTTATCTCTCCCCCCTTTGACAAAAATGACAAAGGGAATATTTCTATTCTCCCTCTGAGATGATGCTCCCTCTGAGGTGATGCTTCCCCTATTTTTGTGCCATTTGTTTTGGACTTTTTTTATTGTTTATCTTTGCCCCTTTCTCAACATATGTCACATTAATTCTTCTATCATGGTCATTTGATTTTGTAGTAACCAAACTCAACTTCTACCTTCTTAGAAACACAATTAAATTAGTCATAGTATCTTTTGATGTACTGTTTCCTTAGATACTTGAGACACGTTTTAGTTTTCCCATGATACTTTAAACTGCAGTCCTCTTCTAACCATGTCCCTTCAATGATTCACTTGATATGTTTTAGTAATGTTTCCCTTTAGATTCCTTCAAGAATGTGCCAAGATTATACAATGTTTCTCAAGGACTATCATTGTTTTCTTTCATACTGCTCCCAATTTATTCATGATGCTAGTCATCTATTCATCAATTTGTAACCCAAGAGCCTCTTTATTAGTTTATCATTCTTTTTAAAATACCTCATTGGGTATGGATCATATCATACTTTAGTAGCATATGTAGAATTAGTACTTAATCCAAATCATACTGCACATTCCTTTCTCTTTACTTTGTCTTTTCGACTTCAAGTTTTAGATATACAAACAATGATGGAATTTTGATTTTTTTTTCCACGTTTATGATTTCCCTCAGCCGAGAGTAACATTCCTAAGTAACATTTTATGTTCATCAATACTCATAATGTCATCACCAGGAAAAACCTTAAGTCTTCCCCGAATCCTCCTTCCTTTCTTCTATTTGTTTTTTCTGTTGAGGAGGAGCTTCAATAGATCATCAAAATAGCATTGGAAAAATTATGAGAACATCATCACTCAATTCTTTTGGTTGGTCTACTATTGAAGATTCATCATCATCATCACTATATTGTGTAACATAAACTTCTTCATATTCTTTTTTAGAATTTTTGTTTTCCATTTTTCTTTCATTGGCTAGTGGACTATTGATTTGCAGGACATCATCAAGAACTACAATTGTGTCATATTCTTCTTTAGGAACTCTCCTTTCTTGAGCTTGATTCACTTTATATGCAAAACTTTGATTTTTATATTCATTATTAAAATCTTTACCCACCATTCTCCTATTATTAACTTCATCAATTTCAGGTGCAATATATTCATCATCTTTCTTGATTTGTACTTCAAATTTTCTTTTCCATATCTTCTTATTATGTTTATTAGTATTTCCTATATTCAAGGATTGCATTGGTAATCTACATTTATTGGATTGATTGCCCGTTACACATTTGGAATTCAACATTGATATTTTGTAAAGGAGAGAAAGAGTTGTAGTTTCTTTTCTTTGTATTAAAATTCTTGCTTCTTTGGACATTCTTTGAATTGTACTTTCCATAGGATTTACAATGTACTTCTTTGTGTCCAAAATTATTGTAAGAATAGCAATGTCCAAGGAAGATATGTTGATATATGTTAGAGGGATTTCTTGTGGTTATTGTATTCTTCTTGTCATCTCTTTCTTTAGTAAGGGGTGTTGATTTTTGTTTATTTGGGATGGTCTCAAATGGCATCATCCTTGCCTTATTATATTCTCTTCTTAAGGAGCTTTTAAGAGCATCTGCATAACTGACTGGTATTTTGACAGATCTTTGTGATGTAGAAGTTGATTCTTGGGTGTATCCCAAACCAGTCTTGTTGTTTGGTGACCTCTAACTACTAAGAATTTCATCCAATATTTTTGCACTGTTTTCAAATTTTGATCCCTTCTTTTCTTTCTCATGTTCACCTTTTAGCAACTCAATCTCATCTTCTCGCTTCTCACATACTTGTTCTCTATCATTGATTTGATTTAAAATGACTTCTTCAAGCTTCTAGGAGTTGAGACTTCAAATCATTGATTATATGCTCTGATTATTTGATGGTTCTTGATGCATCTACTTCTGTTGATTGATGTGCTTCTTCAAACTCTTGAAGTTGTGCCCTTAGTATCCTGTTCTTCATTTTATAATTTCTTAATTCCTCTAGAGAAGTAATCAACTCTACTTCCAGGTCTAATTCTCCTTCAAATTCAAAGTTTTATTCATCATCTACAATAATATATTTAGTTTTCATTCCCATAAATAGAAGCTATGAATCTTGATCTTCACTTTCTTGAGAAGAGTTGTTGTCCTCTTTGGTGTAGATATTCTTCTTTTGTTTGTAGTATTTTTTTTTGTTCTTTTTCTTAACCTTATTATGTTCTTTATGATTCTAAATTTACTCATCATCACTATCCTTCTTCTTGGGATATGGACATTTGTTAGCAAAGTGTCCAAATTTTCCACAGTTGAAGCATATCAGAGGAAACTTTCCCTTGTATTTACCAGTCCCTTTCTTGATTTTCTTCATAAAGTTAGCTACTTCTTCATCAGATATCTTTGATAAATATTCATTAGGTACATGCTTCTGCTTCTTCCTTGATTTTGATTCCTTGAAGGAAGTTTCTTCTTTTTCTAGTTTTTCTTGTCATGTTCTCATCTCATATGATATAAGGATCCCATGTACTTCATCTATTGTAAGATTATCAATATCCGATTTATCTTCAAGGGTAGAAATTTTGGCATCATACCTCATAGGTAATGATCTCAAGATCTTTTGGACAATGGGTTTGTCTTTGAGTTCTTCCCCTAATGCTATGATTGAATTGAAAATTTCATCGACTCTTTGACGATATTCGGCTATGTCTTATTCCTCCTTCATTTTCAAATTTTCAAATTGAGTTATATAGGTTTGCAATTTGGCTTCCTTGACTTTGTTGTCTCCTTCATATATGACCTTCAGTTTGTCCCATATATCTTTTGTTGACTTACAATACATTACCTTTACAAATATAGGATTGGTTAATCCAACTAGAATATCATTGAGTTCTCTTGAATTTTCATTGCATAACTTCTTTGCAGCAGTATCAGTAGGTCAGGTAGATGGTGCAGTATAACCACTTTCAACGGCTTACCAAACATCACATCCAAGGGCCATGAGATAACTTTTCAGTCTCACACTCCAAAATGCATAATTTGAATAGAGGTGCTTTGTTGGAAGACATTCCCTATTGCTGATCCATTGCTTCAAAATATACATTCTAGTTGTTAGAATGTGTAGAAGGCACCCTCTCTGATACCAATTATTGGAAACTTGGTCAATATTGAGCAGGAGGGGAATCAATATTGGTTAATTATTTAAACTTTTAATAATTTTAACTTATTAACAAAAATTGATCAACAATAGTAAACTTGAATATAAAATCAATACAATAATATAAGCTACAATAATGATTGGGAGACACCAATATCCTTGTTCAGGGCTTCAACCCTAGGAAGCACCAACTCCCTTTTTTTAGGGTACCAACCCTAGGAAGCACCAACTCCCTTGGTTTAGGGAACCAACCCTTGGAAGCACCAACTCCTTTGTTTAGGGCACTAACCCTAGGAAATACCAACTCCCTTGTTTAGAGAACCAAACCTAGGAAGCACCAACTTCTTGTCTTCAAACTTTAATCAGTAAAGGAAATTAGTCCTTCCTTGCTCCACCCTTCCACCCTCATTACATAAGTATCTTATCTTTCTTCCTTGGACTCTATTATGCCTTTAGATATTCTATGTAAACCCCACAGAGACACTTTCCTTTCACCTTGTTTGTCTACTTATATACTTTACAAAAGGTATAAGGTTGAACCATTGTGTCTTTTAGTAATGAAACATTGCACCCCCTTCATTTAATTAACACAAATGGTGATTTCATTAATTGATTTCATACACAAAATTAGACATTGATTTTGTACGATGATTTTGGAGTGCTAGAAATGAATTTTATGATTCTACGACATGGGTTTTGTGCAGAACATGCCTAATTAACTGATATGCGAGAATTTTCCCCAAAACATGTGCGAGGTGGCCAGTACAAGTGGTTATTTGAAAACAATTTTCCTTTCATCGTTGGATGCCAGATCGACTTTAGTGCATTTTATCTTTTCATGAATGTCTAAATTGACCTCCACATATATCCTTTGTTGGTGACTATTTAAACTTGACTTGTAAACATTTTACTTGATGGTGGATATTAAAACCAGTCCCCTCTCAACTGCTAGTCACTAAAGATTCGACTTGGTATTCACCCTTTTTCATATTTTCTTCCTCTGTTAGAGTCCTAACCCGCACATAGGTAGGACAATATATTCAGATGTAATAAAGGTCAATATTAATAAGGCCTTGCGATAAAATAGAATAAATAGAATGTAATAAGACCTAATAGAAGCTTCCACTTCTAGAAGGATCTTCCTCTAGATGCTTCTTTTGATAGACATATTTATTATAAATAAGATTCAAGGGTATGAGAACCCTAGCTTAGAGATTATTGTAATATAGCTATGCTCGACTAGAGGTTGCCCCCTCGAAGAGGCCCATGAACATTTCTCTCAGAATCAAAGTGTTATTTCTGTTGTTTTTTTTTTTAAATAAAAAAGGCGAATCCTGTTATATTAAAACTTCAAAACGAAAATACACCATGACATATAGGTGCTAGCTGTCCCGCCTATGCAGGAAACTGAGACAGTTGGCCTATCCAAAATAGCATGTAGAATCAAACAATTCATTTTTCCACCCTGCCCGGAGGAAACCAAGGTGCATATCCATGTTCATCAGTAGTTTAGTAAGGCCTATGCTAACGCTAACAAAGCTATTAACTAAAAGAGCTACAGCTTTGATAAACATCAAAAGAAAAGGGGTTGGAGACAATGCTGAGAAGAAGAACCTATTCACTGGGGTTGTCCTTGCCATCATCCATTGCCTTGTTGTTGCTGACAGGAATGGCATAGAGATGAGCGCAGGTGGGGCATTGTCATCATCGTGTGGCACTAGAGTATGCTGCCTACAACATGTCCAAGTGTTGGCTAACGCAGACAGCCCTGAAAATTTGATCATCCACCATACTGCGAACCTCAAAGATCAATTTTAGGTGCTCCAGGTGAAGGAGTGGTGGTGAGGGTGGCGAATTTTGTTTAGCATCCGTCTCCTAGTGACCATGCAACTTTCTCTGCGACGACGAGTCGGTATTACTTATTGGCAGCTCCTCCTCTACCAGGTAGGTGGCGAATTCTTCATTGGGAGCATCGTTGGGACTGTGTTCCTTCCTCGAGCTGGGTGGTGGTGGTGCTGCTTCAATGCACGCTGGGGGGGTTCCAATTATCCGGAACCATAAACATTCGACTCTCAGAGAAGTCCGGGGGGAGTTCCATGTTCAGAATTTCCTCAACGTAAGTTTTGGAGGGTGAGTTGATTGTTGTGGTCTTCCTGCGTCTTTTCCTCTTAGCCAGAACTAGAGCTCGTTCAAACCGCTTATGTCTTTTCCTTATGGAGTCCACCGCGTACCATCTTGCTTCTCTACGAGGTCTTCCCCTAGCTCGCGACATAGTGAGAATGAGGATCAATGCCAGGATGTTTCCTACACTCATGTTCCTGCTCGGCTTTGTGAGCTACGAATACATCCTTTGGGTTCCGATAAGGAAGATAATAATATAAACAATGGCTACAGCCATTAAAGATGAGAGCTTAATGCTCTGGTTGGTCGGCCTGTTCCCATGCGTGAGAGGCCCCATCAATGGACGGAGGTCGACAGAGGTGAGAGCCCTCATAACTGGCGATGGTGTGAGGATAGTTGGCCACCATAAATGGCCTCTCATTGCGCGCCTCCCCATGCCCCTTCTTTTCTACGTGGCACCCCATCTGGGGTTTGGAAATCCTTACTGGCTAGGAGTTGGTAGTGTTTGGATAGGTCTGAGGCTTCAGAGCTTCTTGCGTCCCAGAATATTTGTTCAATTTCCCTAGAAACTCCTTCGTTTTCCAGGTAATCAACCACTCCATTTTCCCCCCTCTTAACATGGGAGGGGATGATGCTTATGTTGTCCCTGAGAATGCCTTTGAAGTCCTCGAGCATCCTGCTAGGCGCTAGCTGGGAGAGATTTTTTGTGGGTTTCCCCCATGGAGGATTTTAGTGATTAGTTGGATGATGATTTGTGAGTCACCCTCCAAGATTATTTTTTGATTGTGTAGGTTTGGTGCATTTCGAAGGCCCTGTAAGAGGCCAGTTAATTCCACCACATTGTTTGTGGTCTCCCCCAAATACCCTGCTGTCAGAGTTAGAATTTCCCCTTTAGAGCTCCTGATCACAGCTCCATAGCCTAAGGGTCCGGGATTGCCTTTTGAAGCTCCATAAAAGATGATATTTATGAAGCCTGTTGGGGGGAGGGTCCAAGTGGTTGGGCTGGGGTTTTGATTCTTGGGTGCTCTAATTGCCACTGAGTCATTTAGTTTGAGTTTCCATCTTTGGAGGGTACATAATTCCTCCCTGTTACATTCCTTGTCCCTAGGTTTACAGTTCTTACTTATGATTGTTTCTTTGATGAGTGTGGCAGCTCTGTCTCAGGTTAAATCTGGAGTGGATTCCTTGGAGTGGAAGACACGGTTATTTTTCTCCTTCCATATTTTCCAGATGTAGTTCAGAATGGGGTTGTTGTAAGTGATTGAGTCCCAATTCTCAATAGTGTCTCTGATGCTGCCTCTGTTTTGATTGGATCTGCGCATGATTTGAGCTCCCTGGTCCCAAACAGATTGACTGTAATGACAACCATTGAAAATATGCTCCTTGGTTTCTTCTTGGCATTGACATAAGACACAAATTGAGGGCCCATTGAAGCCCCTTTTCCTAAGATTGTCCCATGTTAGAATTCTATTATGGATGATTAACCAGAGGAAAGTGGAGACCTTTGGCCAAAGTGCTTTATTCCATATTTTGTTCCAAATGTTGTCCAATTCCTGATTGTGGTAATTTCCCTGTAAGAAGTAGGCTTCTTTTACCAAAAAATTGGCAGATGCAGAGTGCCCCCATCTAAGGATGTCTGGACCCTCCTTAATGGGAATTTTCCTGCGTCTTGCTTGATAATGCCAGGCTGATAAGTTCAAGTTGGCTGGGAAATCCTTGCTGGATAGGAGTTGACAGTGTTTGGATAGGTCTGAGGCTTCAGAGCTTCTTGCGTCCCAGAATATTTGTTCAATTTCCCTGGAAACTCCTTTGTTTTCCAGGTAATCAGCCCCTCCGTTTCCCCCCCCTCTTAACATGGGAGGGGATGATGCTTATGTTGTCCCTGAGAATGCCTTTGAAGTCCTCGAGCATCCCTTCTAGGCACCAATTGGGAGAGATTTTTTGTGGGTTTCCCCCATGGAGGATTTTAGTGATTAGTTGGATGATGATTTGTAAGTCACCCTCCAAGATTATTTTGTGATTGTGTAGGGTTGGTGCATTTCGAAGGCCCTATAAGAGGCCAGTTAATTCCACCACATTGTTTGTGGTCTCCCCCAAATACCCTGCTGTTAGAGTTAGAATTTCCCCTTTAGAGCTCCTGATCACAGCTCCGTAGCCTACGGGTTCGGGATTTCCTTTTGAAGCTCCATCAAAGATGATCTTTATGAAGCCTATTGGGAGGAGGGTCCAAGTGGTTGTGCTGGGGTTTTGATTCTTTGGTGCTCTAATTTCCACTGAGTCATTTAGTTTGAGGTTCCATCTTTGGAGGGTACATAATTCCTCCCTGTTACATTCCTTGTCCCCAGGTTTCCAGTTCTTACATCTGATTGTTTCTTTGATGAGTGTGGCAGCTCTGTCCCAGGTTAAATATGGAGTGGATTCCTTGGAGTGGAAGACGCGGTTATTTCGCTCCTTCCATATTTTCCAGAGAATAAACCATGGGAGGAGTTGCCAGATGTAGTTCAGAATGGGGTTGTTGAAAGTGATTGAATCCCAATTCTCAATAGTGTCTCTGATGCTGCCTCTGTTTTGATTGGATCTGCACATGATTTGAGCTCCCTGGTCCCAGACAGATTGAATGTAATGACAAACATTGAAAAGATGCTCCTTGTTTTCTTCTTGACATTGACATAAGACACAAATTGAGGGCCCAATGAAGCCCCTTTTCCTAAGATTGTCCCATGTTAGAATTCTATTATGGATGATTAACCAGAGGAAAGTGGAGACCTTTGGCCAAAGTGATTTATTCCATATTTTGTTTCAAATTTTGTCCAATTCCTGATTTTGGTAATTGCCCTGTAAGAAGTAGGATTCTTTTACCGAAAAATTGCCAGATGCAGAGTGCCCCCATCTAAGGATGTCTGGACCCTCCTTAATGGGAATTTTCCTACGTCCTTCTTGATAATGGTAGGTTGACAAGTTCAAGTTGGTTGGGATTCCTAGATCTTGGCTAGAGGGCTTCCATTGGCGCTAGGTTTGTCTCTCTTCTAGGGGTTTCCATAGATCTTTTACCTTAAGTGAAGGATCTTGATTAAGAGCTTGTTGGAGGGGTAAGAGCTCTGCTAGTTCCTTTAGAGGTTTAAGTTGTTTCCATGAATCTTACCAGAACCTTGCACTGTCTCCATTGCAAATTTCCCAGAACGTGTGCATATGTATTAGATCTCTATTTTTCTAGGCTGTGTTCCAAATGTTCGAACCCTGTATTCGAACATTGTGTCTGATCAGTTGATCAATCTGCATGGAGGGAGAGTATTTGTTTTTCAAGATTTGTGCCCATAGTGCATCTAGTGTTTTCATCCATTGCCACCATATCTTTGCCCCCATTATCTGATTGAGCTTTCCAGGGTCTTTAAGCCCAAGGCCACCCATGCTTTTTGGTGTGCAAGCCTTGTCCCAGCTTACCAGAGCCCATTTCTTGTTGGGCTGCAGACCTTGCCAGAGGAAATTTCTCTGGATATTTCTGACAACTCTAATGATTTTCTTGGGAGCTGCTAAAGCGATGAAGAGATAGGTGGGTAGGGTCTGTAGGAATGATTTTAGCAGGACCAGTCTGGCTACAATGTTTAACGGTCTGAAGGTCCAGTTGGCCAGTCTGTTTGAGATATAAAGGAGGAGGTTGTCCCAGGAGATGGATTTAGCTGGTGCTCCTGTGAGAGGAATGCCCAGGTAGCTGGATGGAAGGGAGTTCCTGGGGATGCCGAGGATTTTGGAAATGTGTAACTGAACTGCTACGGGAGTATTGAAGAAGAAGAGCTTGGATTTATCTAGGTTCAGCTTCATGCCAGAGGCTTCAATGAAGTCAAAAAGGATGGAGTTGAGTGTATTGGCTTCACGCACAGTGGGGGAATTCATAAGAAGGGTATAATCAACGAATTGGCTGTGTGAGGGGGCTGGATGAATGTTATGCAAGGGTAGGCCTTTGAGGGCACCATTCAGAACCACTGATTTAATATAGCGACCCAAGCCTTCTTCCATTAGAACAAAAAGGAAGGGTGATAATGGATCCCCTTGCCGTATTCCTCTAGAGGCCGAAAAAGGATGGGAGGGGACTCCATTGACTAGGATTGAGAAGAAAGCCGAAGAGGTGAGATTCAAAATCCAGTTTACCCAATCTTGGTCAAAACCAAAGGAAGTTAATATAGCTCTGAGGTATTGCCAACTAGCTTTATCAAAATATTTTGAGAGATCAAGTTTGATTAACATACCTGGAGTTTTTGTTGATTTAAGTGAGTTGATCACTTTATGTGCGAGTATGATGCTATCTATAATCTTTCTTCCTTCGACATAGCCAGCTTGTTCTTTGGAAATGACATATGGCAGTATTGGCTTGAGTCGGTTTGCAATCACCTTTGTGATGATCTTGTAGATTACATTACATAAGGCTATGGGTCTGAACTGTTTTGGATTTGTGACTCTTTCTTCCTTTGGGATGAGAGTGAGGAAGGTTGCATTGAGAGCCTGAAGGACTTGACCCAATGTTCGTGATTCCTTGACAACCTTCCAGACGTCCTTTCTTATAATGTCCCAACAATGATGGAAGAAGTCTGTAGTGAAGCCATCAGGGCCTGGAGCATTTCCTGGGGGCATATATTTTACTGTTTGGTCCACTTCCTCCTGGGTGATTTGCCTCATGAGAGCTGCGTTCTGTTCAGGGGTGATTAATGAGGGAATATGAATGGTAACTCGAGTGATGGCTTCATTTTTGTTCTCCTTGTTTTCCGTAAGGAGGTTCTGGTAGTATCTATTGAGCTCCTCTTCAATTTGTGCATGCTCTCTGATCAAATTGCCCTGCTCATTTTCCAGATGTGTTATTTTGTTGATGTGTCACCAATGTATCATAGTTTTGTGGAAGAATTTTGTATTCTTTTCCCCTTGTTTAAGCCATTGCACCCTGGATTTCTGCCTCCAGAGTATTTCTTCTTGTTTCCTTCTTTGCTCCAATTGCACTTGTAGGTCCTCTTCTTCCTTCATGAGCTCAACAGTTCGAGCCCCTGATATAAAGATTCTTTGGATCTCAACTAGTATGTTCTCTGTGTCCTTAATGCTCTGGAATATATCGCCAAAAGTATTTTTGTTCTAGTGCTTGAGAATTTTCTTGAAGTTTTTGAGCCTTTGTTGAAATATGTACATCTTGGTGCCCTAGTCTACTTTAGCCTGAGTCCACCATGTTTTTTCCAGCTATTGAAAATCTGGGTGTGTGAACCAAAATTTCTCAAATCGGAATGGTTTAAATTTAGGTGTTGTCTCTATTGCTATCTGAAGGGCGATTGGCCAGTGGTCAGAGCTCGCTTTGGGGAGAATCAGACTTTCCATGCAGAGGTCTCTTTCAATCAATTCCTCTGTCATGAGAAAGTGGTCAAGTCAGCAGGTGACATGATGGTTTCCTGATCTACGGTTGGACCATGTTAAAGTGCCATTGCTATTCTCTATATCTGCTAGCTTTAACTGTTCAGGGAGAGTTTTGAACTTACCGCTGTCTTGCTCAAGTATTTTTCTCCCACTTGTTTTTTCCTCCAGTGACATAATCATGTTGAATTCGCCTCCTAAGATCCAGTTAGGCATGGTTGCCAAAGATTTGACTCAGGTCATCCCTTCCATGAATTTGATTTTTTCCTGTTGTCCTTGTGGGCCGTAGACATTGGTGATGGTTCCCTCCTGATTCGAGCCTATTATTTCAAAGTGGGATGACAAGGTACCTATAGTGGAAAAGGGTCCACTAAGGATAGTGTGGTTTGGGTTCCACATTATTGCTAAACCCCCCGAGGCTCCCGCGGAGTCCGTGTGAATGTAGTTGCAGCCTTTCCATATACGTTGGAAGATGGCTTTGGCTTCCATTCCTGCACATTTTGTTTCCTGTAACATTAGAATATTTGGGCTTTCCTCTTTGATGCAATCCCTAAGGGTTATTTGCTTGGATCTGCCATTGAGTCCTCTAATGTTTCAAGTGATAATATTCATCATTAAGAGGAGGGGTGTGGGTGGAGGTATCGCTCCAAGAGCTTATGTATTTGACCTGAGTTGATCATGAGATTTCCAGCTTCTTTAATTAGTTGATGTACTAGTTTTCATCCCCTTCTTTTGTTCTCGCGCGATATTTTCTTGGAGCCTAAGCTTGATTCCGTGGCGATGTCGAGGCAAGTTGTGGATCCCACTGTTGAATCAAGGAAGACCTTATGTACCTTTTTGATCCGTTCCTCGGAAAGGCCTTGTAGATATTTCTGATTAAGGGCTGCCTCCAGTTTCTCGAGGTCGATGCCTGCCAAATCTTGAGCATCAATTTGCATTAAAGTGTCTTCATCTGCATCTCCTTTTTCCTCTGCATGGATCTCTTTATTTGGACCGGAAGGGTGGAGTGTGGGGTTCTGGTCTTTTCCTTTTTGTAATCCGTCATGTGGATCTTGGATTTCCTCATCCTCGGGTAGCTGGCTCAGTATATCATAAGCATTCCTGGTCAAGATGCTAGGTCTAGGGTCGGTTGTTTGCCTTCAAGGGGGATTTTTCTTCCTTGTCTGGACCATTGTGAAGCCATATTTCTGCAGGGTTTGACTAGCTTGGAAGCTTGTTGATTGAGTGGGTAGTCCTGGAACAGATGGTCGTGTTCATAGAATTTTCTGCAACTGAACGGGATGTGCTCGTAATCAAGGGTTTGTGACCAATCCTCATCCTGATACTCTAGTGTTACTGTGCCTGGTAAGGCTTTAGCTATGTTCATGTAAACACATATTCAGGTGTATGAGGTGTATTTTCGTTGCTTTGTGGCTTCTGAGGATTTGACATATTGGCCGATTGTATTACCTATTCCCATAAGGATCTCCTCCAACCAGAACTCCTATGGAAAGGAATAGAGGCAGATCCAGATGGGTGCCATTGTAAATTCCTCCTTGTCTAGGCTGAAGCGCTCTGTCCAGAACCTTAGGAATAGCCTTGCTGAATTGTAGAAGTAAGGGCCATTCTCAAAGATCTGATATCTGTCTTCTAGGTTATATAATATGATTGTGAAGAAACCTTTTGAGCTGAGCTGAACTTCATAGTCTCCTTTGGGGTTCCACCAGTGTTTGATCCATTTGTTCAAGTCCCTTTCCGATGGCCAGAGTCCCAAAAATTTTCTGATGAGGGCATGTTTTTGCATAAACTGGGTGTGCTCCCCAACCCTTGTTGAGCTTATTATATATCTAGGCACCGTCTCCATTTGCGGGATGCATTTGCCAAGCTCCCATCCTCGGGGTTCTTTTGGATGGGACATGTTGGCTTCCATCTCCATTTCCTTTCTAAAGCCCTATTCCTTGGCTAGGAGTTGTTCCCATATTTGTTGTGGTGGCTCGAACGCAGGTCGTTTTGTTGTCATTCCCGATCTGTCATTAGAAGTAATGTTGTTGTATGAGGGGGGTTTCCCCCCCTCTTCGGCGCTCATGGTTGCGGATCAGAGCCAGTGATGGCTCGCACTGGATCTGTGTTGTTGTATCGTCGTGACGTGTCCTGGATCGATCAAGAAGTAGCTCTCATGGGCGTGAAGCTAGGGTTTCATCTCCGTCCTTACAATCGATCCCTTAGTGAGGAGATCAATCCAACACCACCTTTTTACGTAGAGACAAATATGAAAACAAAGAGATATGTTCAAAATGTGGGCATGACATGTACCATAAATCAAAATACAAGGGTAAGATACATGGTCCTCCAAGTGTTATTTCTATTGTTATTCTTATATCATTTCAGTGTTATTGTGGTGATTATTCTGGTTATATTGTTTTTATTCTACCATTTCTAGAATTTTATTTCTGTTCTGCATACTTTTTATATCAGGTATATTACAAGTGGTATCAAAGTACTTTCCTTGGCAGAAGTTGTGGGTAATTTCTTTTTCCAGGGTAGAGATGTATTCCGGTGTCTTTAAGCCACATAGATCTATCATTACATGCATAAACATGTGGTTGAGAGATTCATACACACAGGAAATACAAATGGTTCTTAAGCACACATCTGTCGACCACCCTTGTAACCCCTGTTGGTACCCCTTCGAGTGGTAGCGCATCAAACAACACCTATGTACAGATTGGCCTAGATTTCCTGAATCCCTCTTTAGATAAATTGATTAGCTGTCTGACTGCTATAGTGCCACTGAGAATAGCACTCGAGAATATACTCTCTAGTACCTGGGTAGTCTGGTAGTACGGCTAAGGGTACAATCTATCCTCCTTAGTTAGTGCCCTGAGATATTGGGCCAAGTACTACTGTTGGACCCTACATGTATATCGGAGAGCTATAGCATAGGGAAAACCCTTGTCTGTATAGCCCTTGAATACCTAACCCTTGGGGATAGAAACATAAACAAATTAAAACAGACAAGAACTATTGTCGCGCAACTGTGTTCGGGTTGCCAAGTAAATATACATTTCTTTCTGGTTAATCATTTGGGCATTTCCTCTCTACAATATTCTTCAGACTGGAGTATAACTCTGCAGGTGTTAAAAAAAGAAAAGAAAAAACAAATCTGGAAATTTTTTCACCATTATTTGAGACCTATTCCTTTAGATTCATCTCTTCTCCCTTATCACATTCATACATGTCATTTTTCAGCAAAATTTTTTACCCCGCCCGCTCCTTTTCAGTTCCCCCATCCTCATGGCCCATACCCGTAGCCAAGACTTGGAATCTCACTTCAACACCTTGCAATCAGGTCTCATCGAGACCCAACAAGAAGTAAAACAACTCAGTGCCAATGTTGTCGCCATCAATACAACCATACAGTCCTCAATGGATGAAATCAAACAAGACCTCACCACCTAGCTTGAATCTGTCTTTTCGGAACTCTGCACCTGTTGGCGTTAGAAGTCACTCCTAGATTGCAGCAAGAGAAGAACCCAACACCCATCAGTTTGTGTCACAAATAATTTAATGGGGTGATCAAATGGATAGAGACTCAAGAATAAATCATTCTAACTCAGAAAACCGGGCTTGGTCTGTAAAAACAAAGGAGGTCTTGATCTAACTTTCGTTAGTGAGTTGATTATAAAATGAGCAGATGGAAGACTTGGTGAGATGAGTGAGCAAGACTGCTTTGGGCATTAGGCCTTATAGCTTGAGGAGGAAAAACTCAGAATACAAGATCCTTTTGGTTCTGAGTTTCAGGGAACTGGAGGGTGACTTGACTAGATCTTCCAATTCCAAATCATTAAGCATTGAGAAAATACAAGAACTGATTAGAAACAACACAACTATTACAGTGATCCAACATACGTCATCCTATAACAATGCAACTCGACTGGAACCTCCAATTTCGAGCTATTCTAACACAGTGTACACAGAGAGATGGAAAGAGGCTAACATTCATAAGGAAAGAAGTCTCAAGTGCCAATACATAACCAGAGCAACCAGTGCTTCATAAAAAATTTACAATCGGGAGCCTAGCTCAACCATCGATGCCAAAAAATACAAAAATTGAGTATATATACTCAGAGAAATATGCCCAACAGAGGTGTGCTCGAAACTCCAAGGCATGGCATATCCTCAGTCAAACCTGGAAGGAAATCCTTCGTCAGACACCACCTTAACTCAACATGGCTCTCGCAGGGGGACCTGCACACAAGGGTACCATGGGTTGATTTCTCTAGGCCTCCCATACCTTCCATTTATGGCTTGAGCTGAGGTTTCATCTACCGACTTGACTTTCATTAATTGCATCCCCGGGGAGTGGTCGAGCCATGGGTTGTGGAGGACCAGGAAATGGAAAGTATGGGTTTTGTGGTGGTACCAATCCATAAGGTACATAGGAAGGAGCTGCGCTTTCACTAGTACTATATGATGATGTTGAGGGAGTACCACTGGTGGTTGGAAGAGGTGGATGTATGGGAGGTGCCGGTGGTGGTCCACTGGTGGGTGGAGGTATAGCAACAGGGTATGGCTATTGATAAGGGGGTGGGGGGTAATAAGAAGTGCCCCCATATGTCGGTTGGTATTGATGTGTTCCATACATCGGTGGTGGTTAGGGTTGTGGACTATGGTGTGTGGTGGCACCTATGAATCTGTCTGCTGAGTGAGACATCCCAGGTTTGTCTTGACCAAATGGCACAGGTTTTGGAAGATCAGGAAGTACCGTGTATAAGTACCTTGAATGTGCATAGATGAGGTCATACTGTTGGGCCTTACTAATGGCTTCCTCTTCAGATTGTGGGAAGGTGGAAGCTACATCCTTACCAAGGAGAGAGACAAGTGATCTAAGAAACCAGTCAAGACATTACTGCTTGGTGGTTTATGCTTTACATAAACTACGTCGCCTACGCCACTCATGAATGTGGTCAACGATCTGGGTGGATGAGGTCTGTTTGAAGTTAGATAGTAGTTATAGACCATTGTCGTGGCGGATGGGTAATTAGAAGAAAGTTAAGAACGCTTTGGCCAATGAATCAAAGGTTGTGTGGGACCCTGATTTATCTTCGACATACCATTTGGCTGATGGGCCAGTGAGTGTACGTTGAAATAATCACAGTCTGATAGAGTCATCCATAATACTATTAGAAGAACACCATAGATGAAAAGTCATGACATGGTTGGCAGGTTCATCCCCTGCCTTTCCTTCAAACTTTGGTATGTCTGAAGGAAGTTTTGTTGGCATTGCAGGCCATGTGATGTCATGCAATATAGGATCATTGGTAAGCTTGGTG
>JASDQU011028080.1:8405-22749 GCA_032191745.1 Picea mariana
AACCATGTACAGCAGTGCATGTCTACGTAACCGAGCAAGTTAATAACGAACACATAGATTATGACTGTGCCATATAAATGGGCGAGGGTTATACTAGGTAGACTGCTGAGATTATGCCAATTTCGAATTGACAACTGCCGTGGCCGACTTGACATTCTTGAATAGGATAGAGACAGTGGTTCGTTGTTTCTTGTTGGAGGGTTGCAAATTTGCTTCCTGACCGGTGAGGTTAACCACTTGATTTTCTAACTCACGAATTCTGGTCTGCAATATCGGTACATCGGTGTAATACCTCTCCAACCATAACCCACACTAGCCGCACAGGGCATCAGGGATTTTCAATGACTCACTCAGGGTTTGTTGTGTTAATTTAATGCCAGGAAACTTAGGATTACCTTTCAGACAAGGTGGTAGATTGTTGACAAAATCACACGCAGGCTTGTCACATAATCCTTCCGAGTGAGGATACTCGTCGGCGAGAAATCGTTCGATTTCAGAAACAGAGCTTTCACTGACCACGATAGGGTCAGCGTTGGCAGAAGTTTTAGACTTGTTTCTCTCCATGCAAGAAATTAAGAGAGAGTTTTTCTTGCCTTTGGCATTAACACCAGCTTTAGCTTTAGGCCGATTGACTGTAGGCTTAGCAACCATAGCCATGGGCAGGCTCGTAGGGGAATCGAGTAGAAGTTTGGGTAGCAAAACACTATAGGGTACAAGGGTAGGCTTGCTCTCGGCCACCATAGGCTTATCGACCTGTGGAGGGTTTGACACTACAAAGCCATTACGGCTAAGGAAATCATCCCAAGAATCACGACGTAACCCCAGCTCATACACCATACACATTTTAATTAATCCCACATGGAAGAGGCTGGTGTCGGCCTGACTGTGTTTGTAACGTTTGGCCATTTTGAACAGGCTTCGGTGTAGGTAATGGGGCAAACTTAGTTCGAATCCCATAAAAACCATTAATAAACGCAAGTGAAACAGAAAGACAAACCCATACCTTCCCTCGCAAGTAACAAATTGTTTGATTATCATTAGAAGATCATACCAGTGTGGTTTTAACATATTCGCAGGCAAGCCTCTGTCGCAAGAGTTCACTGTGCGAGACCGAAATAACAATGTCCATGGGACATTGTCAACCTTATAGCTTTTCGACCACTTCTATCCAATGACAGGCAGACTAGTTGCCAAGTTGAGAAACTGTTCAGTGATTTCAAGCTGGACATCTCCAACTTTGGCTCGACAGCCATCGAATGACAATGCAAATTGTCGAGCCACAGTGAGGTTATAACCATCGAACTTCCTAATAAATGGAAGCCACCCAAACTCTTCTAAGTCGCTATACGCACCATCAAATGTCAACAATGCTTGGCACCCGTTGGGCTCGGCCCTCACAACAGGAGCCATGGTTTCTGTACATGGTAGGGTTTGAGCTAAACGCAACAATGCACAGAGTGAAAATGAAAGGGTTCAACAGCTTGAATGCTCGAAGAGACCGGAAATAACTCCATGCGTGCGAAGGTGGTGGGATTACCACCGCCACACCTTGTATTAATTTCTGAGTACAATGCTGTTAAAATCATAATCACCCAAACCATACGTATCGGCCAGCAAATAGGTGAATCATCACACCAACGTGCCACTCATCCGAGTCTGAACCAGCACGATAGGTGATAATCATGCGCCAAGTGTTAAGTTTAATCAACATGAAATCCAATGACCTTTCGTGTGAATTCAAAGTTTCAAACCAATGTTAATCAAAACATATCAATACATAGTTTGAAACTATTGCTCGTCCAATGCAATATCAACTTTCCAAACAATATACCAAGCAACGAATTAAAACCCAAAAGATTTCATCAACGCGCCTTTGTGAAACTTAAACGATTGCCATCGACCTTATGTATTCATTGCATATTCGAATGTTTATATTTCAAAGTTTTTAGAACATTGCAACAAATTTCAATATAATCAATGAGTGAAGAGCCCATAGCAATAAGAATAAAAACATATAAGACCAAATCCATCATAACCTTTATAATATCAGAATAAAACCAATAAATCTCCATGCTTACAGGCTTAGCAATCAAACAGATCAAATGCGCAATCAAGGTAAGAACACGAGTTTGAAAAATCTTTTGTAGTCATGCGACAAACCAATGGTCAAGTGTCTTTTGTAAAAATCAATAAAAGATGACTACAGTCCAAACGATGAGAAAGGTATTTTCACACTTTCAGTTGTGAAAATTGAATCGAAATCAAATTGTAATTGTCGCAAAAATGAAACAAATGTCTAGAAGGACAATGCGACGATGATTTGTCGTAAGGATACAAGGGGTGTAGGCATCTTTTTTGAGAATATTCAAAAAAAATATTGTTGGCTGCCAACAATATGTGCACTAGATGCCCATTTCAAAAGAGACCATTTGCTTGTAAAACACTAAATTTGATGCAAAAGGCTATGATTTGCAAGTCATTTTATTCATGATCCTCTCCTTTGGTGCATGGTTATTTGTGTAGGTATCTTATACACCCATGGTGTATTTACTCTGTGAAACTGGGACATAGTTCCTTCATTCGTGGGATATTAAAGAATACCCCTAATTTTACTAGATATTGTTAAATATCTCCCAAAATATTTTTTTTGAACCCCCCTCCCAATACATATTTGCAATAAAAGAAACCTGTATTTTCACCATAGACCCCTTTTTATACCTCCCAATACCTATAAACCCCTTGAGACCCCACATCTCCCCCAATACCTACAATATATCGACTTTATTTTTTACAATTTAAAACCCCCGTTTATGAATGAACATGATAAGATATTGGTCAACAAGGTGACACCCCTGTGTATACACCATTACAACACATGCATGGAAACTTAGAGTCCATTGGATTTATCTACATAGAAAATAGTAATGGAAACCATTCTTATGTAATTTGTGGCCATGCATGCCCACTAGGCACCCATTTTAGAAAATGTCTAATGCATTGTACAACATTGAGTTTCCATACCAAAGGCTCTTATCTACATGTAATTTATGTCATCATTGTTTGTGGATGTGTCTTAGGCATCATTAACACAATTGCTACAAATTACATATGATTCTATAATAAAATTAGAATGATATGACCTCATAATCTTTGGATACTCTTGTATCTGAAATGCTACTATAAGTGAACTTGATTGGGTGAAAATTTTGTTCCCGGTAGATAACTCATCTCCTTCATTGTCTTTGTATCCACAATGGTGATGCCTATTTTTCTTCTGTATTATGTGGCCATATCACATGCTAATAACAAACTTTAGGAGAAGTCAATTTCATGGTAAAACATTGAATTTCCATGCCAAAGGATTCATTTGTAGGTCATTTTTATTTTATTTTCCACAGCTTAACCTTCATGGTTATTTAAGGAGACCTTTAATATATAATTAGACACATGCACTGCAACTAATGGATATTGAATCTATTGTACTATTTGATTACAATGTACTTAGAAGAATTAGAGACATTTGTTGAGTTGGAGATTCTTCATTTCCATGAAATGATAGTATTGGTAACCTTATTTTCCCACTTTTTGGCTATATGTGTGTGACATACATCTTTTTTGAAAGAGAAAAATTGCATGGTAAAACAATGACATGTCATTACAAAGGCTTCAACCTATACTTCATTTTTTTCATCTTTACCTTGGGAACATTTTTATTTGTATATATCTCTTAAATGTTGTTCGACACACATTAAAACTACATAACATGATTTTCACATTTCGTTCAAGGCCTAGATCCTCAAAATATTTGAAGACCCTTTTCCATGTTTATCTTCTTATCACAGTGTGTATATCACTATGTATAGTTGGTTACAATAAGTTAAGTTGCACATAGGAGAATGTAATACAATTTAAATGAACATAATTTCCATTATTGAAGACAACTTTCTTGTAATGTAATAATTTAGTGTTACATGGAGAAAGATGTTGGGATTGGGCCTTGTTATCACATAGATTGTAGTTTGGAAAAATCCCAACCCAAACCACAAAGGTGTGACAACTATGGGATTATCTACCCATTGTCACCTTAGATATACACTCCCCTCACTTTAGTGATGTTAAAATCACCAAAAGGGGGGGAATCTCGGGTGATCCTAGGGGGATTGTGATGGAAAGTGAAAAAAGATAAAGGATGCCCCTATAGGTCAAGGTCAAGAATGGATATGAGACTTAAGAATGAGTCTCATGAGATGGTGAATGGTTTCCAAAGTATTGTACCTGCAAAACAATCTCAAACTTTCCCCAAGCTAATATATGATAATAGAAGCCTCAAAATCAGTGGGGATGCAACAAGTAACCTTGTTATCGACAATGAATGAGTATAAAATCTGCAAAATATACCATCAAAATCAAGTGCAAGGTGTTGGAAATAAAGCTAGCAATGAGTAGACAATTTTCCAATAATTAGAGCAAGACTTTGATAGAAATTTAAGGGATATTAGTAAGTGTTATCAACAAGATTTGTAACAACCTTATAGTTGTGGAAAACTATTGCTACAATAACAAGTTATAACCACTAAAATTAGCACGTAAACCACCAAAAAACTAGCATTTAACTAGTAGATTAATTATGGCAACTTGCAAGTGAGTTTTAGTGGTAGAAAAGTGAGCAAAGAGTGAGATAAAGATGATTTTTTTGCAGACCTATTGGTTGTAGCATAAAGTGTGTTACAACAATTATATTACTTGGATAATAAAGACTCCCTTAGGGCACACGAAAGCTTATAACATGTAGAAATTAGATCTAAACTTAAACAATTCAATCTCTCAAAAATCGCGTATACTAATACATGAATATTCAATCTCCAATGCAAGTAGATTAGTGCTTTATATATTGGGTTATGGATTTTGTTGTGTATGATATAGGGTTTATTACTTCTCTAGGGGTGTAAGCCCTTTTACTCCCTAGAGAAAACAAACCTTAGCAAGGTAAATCTACAAATGTGTAAGCCATTTTACTCCTTGTAGCAACCTTTGCAAAATAACTTTTTCCAATGAAAACAAAAATAAATCTTGGTGGAGGGCGTATGCCCTTATACTCCTCCAAGGGTTTAGCAAAATTAACCTTAAAACCAAGAAGAAACAACACAATTGCATAAATTCCTTACCTAGTTCAAGCGATAGCATGAAAAACCCTTACTTATCAAGAATATTCCATCACATTGCCAAGAAATAAGCATCCAAGAGATAGCACTAGCCTTCTTCCATCAATAGACAAGTAAAATCATCCACAATTGCACCAAGAAGAGAGAGATATAATTTCCCATGTAGGGTGTAAATTTAAGCCAAGAGAGTATGTAATTCCCAAGCCCATGATGATAAAGCGAGAGTGAAATGACCTTTATTTATACAAGGTCATATAACTCTAACTTGAGCACTTTTAAAAGTCAACACCAAATTAGAAGGAGGTCGACCTCTTCTATTTTCATTTTAAAACTTAAAAATATAAAATTACATAAAATAATCCCCTTAGAAGGGTGATGTCACATTGCCCTAAAGGGTGACACTAGGCCTCAAAAGTGAGACATTGAGCCTCCAAATGACATGTGTCCAACTCTCGTGCTCTGGAGTGTCATTTCATGCATATTTCTCCTTCAAACCACATCATCTTTCTTCTAGAACCATCAAACCCATCAAACCCTAGCCTTTATCATGACGTCAAGGCTTAGACGGTGAGGTTTTGGGTCTCCAAAGGCCAACGTCCAAGTGAAAAGGGCCATCATGTCATCACCTAGTGGTGTCCAAATTCCTCCAAAGGAAATGCCCATCATCCCAAGTGTGCAATGGCTACGGGGTCCTCTACCCATCCAGTGGGGCATGGCATACATCCAGTGGGATTCAAGCCCCTTTGAAGGTCCAAATGACCTAGTCCCTCCATGGAAAAGTTTTCTCATCGTAAGGTCCTGCAAAGACAAAAAAGTACGCCCTCCAAGGGTCTACAAATCACATGTATCATGCCAAGTAAGCCATATTTAATAAAAGAACCACCAAAACATGTGCATAAAATCCCCCCTTTTCAAAATAAACAAATGCACAAAGACCTTAAACGACTTGCCAACTTTAAGAATGGGAAGGTTGTCATGGTGCCCTATTGGGTATGTCATTCCCCAAGTCAAGGAGTGTTTCCCACGAAGACCCTCTCTAAGTCATGTAAAATAGTATGAGGCGGATGGGGTTATAACTTTTTGGCATGAGGTTTCTTGACATACAAGGGCTCATATTGTCTTATTTATGGGTGCCTTTGTAGAGGGTGTGATGCATCCTCGTTTACAATGCAACCTTTTTCCAAACCCTTTATTTGTCATTAATTGATTATGGTTTGAACATTGAGTACCATGTGCAATGGAAAGTAAAGAGTACCATAATTCCACTTGAATCTAAGAATACATTGTGTGCCATGTGCAAGGAAACTAAAAGACACAACAAATGGATTCCCTTAAAAAGTGAGACATTTAATAATTATGTGTTTTATTTTACAGGTCCTTGATTTTTATAGAGAAGCTCTTCATTTCTCTCAGGACCTTAGGGTGATCATACAGAGGATAATATATGGCTTTTATCTTTTTCCATCTACAAACCTATGGGCCTTTAGTGCCTTCTTCCCACGAAATGAGGTACAAGCCCTTCTTGGGTCAATAAGCCTGAAAACCCAAAATATAGGAGACATAAGGAATAAATGTGAAAAGTGGAAAGTATGGATAAGAATGGTACGATGAGCCTTCAAGGAGACTCCCTAGTAGCAACCCTTTTCCCGAGGGTGACCCACTTACTAGGAAAACATGTCAACCACCAAGGTGAAATGACGAAAAAGGCATAATTTTCAAGAAAATGTTTTCAAAATCAAGAAAGGACCCTTTGCAACATGTTCAAATGATCCAATTATTAAAATGACACTTGCCATGAGACCAAAATTTTTACCTCACGAAGCAAGACTTGTTGTCCTCTATGGGCCTAGCTGGTGTGGTGGACGCTATTGTGTCGATCAATGGTGATATGTGGTAAGAGGGCTTATTTCTGCTCATTTGTCTCTTGATACTCCATGTCTTCAACCCACGGTCCTTAAGACATCATCTCCTTCGTTATCCCTAGCCATGGGGGGATAACATGCCTCAAAACCAAATTAAAGAACAAAGAAATAAAGAAAATGAAAAATCACACATGCAACAATAGATAGATGGGACGATGTTATTCTTTATTGCTCAACCAATAATGGAGAAATGAATACAAGTCTCAAGAAGCTCCTCATGGAATTCTACATTTAACCAGGAGAGATCTCAAGCATTTCCAGGCATAAAGAAAGACAAACACTTGAGCAACCTCCAAATTGTAACTGCAAGGGTATGTGTTGTCACAACCAAACAATATCCACCTTGAAAACAATTTTCTAATACCTTTCCCAACAAATCAAACATCACCTTCCTACAAGCTATGAGAAGCCAAGCGCCACTACAACTTCTCAAATGATATTGGTTACATGAACATGTCTGCACAATTTTCTCCAGTATGGACTACTCCACCTCCATTGTATCAACATAAACACAAACTAAATCAATGCAACCAATGTAGGTGATACTCATTCCTCTCAGATACCGAAGCACCCATCTCCATGCTCTTTACCTTGTTTTTCCATGTGTCCATTGAAACACCAACTGCATGTGAAATATTTGAACATTTTATCGCAAACATCAACCTTCCTACTATATTGTACATGAGACATATAATCTTTTACTTTCTTACTGCTAAGACATAAACTCGAAGAAATCTTACAATGGAAAGCTAAAGGGATATTTACTGGTTTCACAATGTTCATTCTAAACCTCATCAATATCTTCTCCATAGACTTGTGACAACCACAACTTAAAATTTTTCTCGTCTCTATGTACTTCTATGCCCAATATTTATTTTTTTGCTCCTATATCCTTCATCTAAAACATCTTGGACAAATGAGCCTTTAACCAACTGATCTCAACCATGTTTTTTCTTGGAAGAAGCATATCATCAACATAACACCAAGATAATGAATATGAAATAAACACAATGATCATACTCACTTATTAAGAAACTTTGGCTCAACATGAAGGAGTCACACATCTCGTACTTTGCTCGGTTACCTTAGGTCATACAATAATACCCTGAGTTTGCAAACAAATCTCCCTTTGTGATCATGAACAACTTCTCATGGTAGATATATTTGCTACTGATGATTTGTGGATAACAGTATCCCACAATATGCATCCCTTATCTCCATAACCAGAAACAACAGAGATATAAAACTTTTTTCCCTTGACCAAATCCAACCAATCTAGCCAAGTGAGCCTTCACCTCTCCCTCCAGGCTAATTTGAATGGAGTATGCAACCCATGGGCTCAAAACAAAGTCTACCAAAAGCCATGTGCCTGAAACCATGACTCTTGAACTAACTCCCCCCTCCCCCCNCATGACCAAAACTAGCTAAAATTCCCTTTCAAGAAGCTCCTCACGAGCTTCTACATTTAACCAGAAGAGATTTCAAGCATTTCTAGGAATATAGAAATCCAAACGCTTGAAAAACCTCTAAATTTTAACAGCAAAGGTATGTCTTGTCACAACCCAACAAGAGATTACATAGCTCAATGTAATGCAATGTATGTTAGACATAAATATTAATGATGAGTAGAGGATATTTTATATATATCATAGTTTTTTAGTTTCTTGTAAGATATATTCCATCTAAATGTTAAATTTATTATGAAGTTGTGTATCTTTCAATAACATATTTTAATGAGTTGTATTGTAATAAAAAAAATATAACATAAAAATATAAGATGAATATGTACATGAACATCAATTTTAGAAATAAAGCATTATCACACAATCTAATTGTTTTATACATTTTAAATATATTTTTAAATATAATTAAGTTGGCTAAAGATTGTACCCAACCCTAAAACTTATTAAATGTGTTAAAAATAAAAATTTACATTAAAACAATTTCTGGATCTCAAGAAAGCATCATGTTGTTCTATAGTAACACCTTAAATCAATCAAATAATGAAACGCCAAATAAATAAATTTAAATATTTAAAAAAAAATGTTAAATTATAGAAATACTCAATATATAATGTTAAACTATGCCAAACGTTTTTTTTTTAACTAGCAACTAATAAGCAATCAATACAAAACTCATTGCAATATACCTTTGCAGTGAATCCAAAACTCATTGCAATATATTTGTTTAATCAACTAGCAACTAATAAACAGTGAATGTAAAGCTCATTGCAATATACCTTGGTAGTCAACCCAAAGCTCATTGCAATATACCATGCCTGTTGGTAAGTATAATAACAAGGGGAGTTGCGGAGCAACAAGTCCCTGCCAATAATATCTGAGTATATAAGGAGAAGACCAACCTTAGCCTATTGAGGCAAAAGATTATGGAGGATATCTCAGATGTTCGGATTCAGGCGTCGGCTATGGTAATTATTAAAGGAAGTGAGTTTCCTATAGACAATATATAGTTCTTGAACCCAAAGGGATCAATTCACACTATGGTTTCTCTTATTAGGGGGTTTTGGTACCAATACCTCAAGCAACTCCAGTGATCGAGACCATGTGATGTTAAATACTTCAGATAGATAAAGTTGTCCTTAATGGTGCGCTAACGGCCAAGGACCAGCAAAGGACTAGCAGGTGCTGGAACAAAAGATTTAGCATGTTTATTCAAGTATGATTATGTTATTTAAGGTGGACCTGCAACCCCTTCTCTAGATAGTAAGCCCATTCTGAGAATTGTCTTATTATTTAAGATGAAATGGATTATTTGAATAAGAAACCAACTGAAGAAAGAGATTCTTTAGTTCTTAATATTGTCGAGCTTTGAGATTGCAGAAGGAAACATAAATTACTCAATGGTTGAATAAATGATTTAAGAAGAACCAGCTTGACGAACTTGCACAGGTTTATTAAGCTCTCAAGGGTCGATTTCCTTGACTACTTGGAGTTTCAATTCATCGAATAATTCCAATGCCTCACAGGGTTGTCTATTCTAGAAATAACCAACAATGATTGCAATCTGATGCAGGAGCATCACTCCACGCCATCAAGTGCCAACACACCCAGCGTGCATTCAATGGAAGGAGAGAAGCGCAACCCTCTCGTTTTTTTTCAAAATTTGAAAATTGTATTAAATGATTGTAAGGCTGGTAGAGCCAAAAGCCATGCATATGTGTAGGCTTTAGATAAAGGTTGCCTTAAATAGTTGTAAGGCTGAGATCTAGATTCGATTCAGACTAGATAGCCATTCAATGTAATTGAATGTAAATTAATGAGAGTTGGTGAGGATGGAGGGAAGCGCTCGAGGAGCCCCCTTTTGTAAAAAGAACCTTTGTATTTGTAGGATAGTCAATCGATAGAGAAAAAAAAATAGAGAATAGGAAGAAGAGAAGAGTCGAGACTCTGTTGCAGTCCGAGCTTGAACACATTGTAATCATGCATTCTTGATTAATACAAACATAGTAGTTTTTCCTGCATGTTGTTGTCCACATGTTTATGAGTTCATGAATGAATGTCTTTATGTGTTGATGATATGATGTAGATGTATGTTAGGTATTCATTTGCAGGGATAGACATAATTTATTGTCTGTGAGTTCTTTGATTCCAGGTTTGGGTTCTTTGAGGCTTCATGCAAGAGGTTGCATGACAGAATACTGCGGGTTCTATAAGCCAGTGCAAGGAGTACACTTCTGAATTCTGCAAGGTTCAGACAAAGACGTGCCAAGAGGGCACACCAGAGGAAGTCTTCGACTCAGGGAGAAGCCTCAAGGTTGTTGAACACCTTGGAGGTAAGACTGTGCAGACGAAGGCACAAAGAAGACATAATTTCTGAGAATTCTGTGGAAGCTCTGCCAGGAGGCCATTGAGCAGGTGCATAGAGTGCATGGGAGAGAACTCTATTTTGAGTTCGGAAAGAAGACTGAATCACTGAGGATTCTGGAGAACTCTGCCAGGAGGGCATTGAGTTGGTGTAGGTGTGTATAGAAGAAACCCTTGTTTGAGTTCAGAGAGAAAAGAAGTGTCAAGGGAAGACCTTCACAGGGTTACTGAACACCCTGCAGGCTCAGTAAAGAGTGCTTGAGAAGGAAGTTGCCAAAGGGCACTTATATCCCTTCAAGGAGAGAAAGGAACAGAGACTCAGAAAAAGCTCAGAAGAGATAGCACTATTTCGTGAAAAGGTCCTACAAGAGGTTGCAGAGTCTGAACGAACCTTTTAGGTTCAGAGTTTGCAAAGATCACGAGGAACAATGTCCTTGCACACAGAGCGATAGCTGCAAGGAGTGCAGAAGTCGAGGAAACCTTTCAAGGTTTCAGAGTTGACAAAACTCAGGAGGGGGAACACCTCTTAGAAAGCAAGCGAGAGCCAAGGATATAGATTTTGCAGAGGAAACAAAGCCCAAGGCCTTTGAAACTTTGAAATATTCAAAGGCAGAAAGGAAGAAGCGCAATCTCAGGAGGAGAGCACACAAGGTGAAAGAGGTCTGAACCGTCAGATCCTGTACAAAGACCCGACAACCGTCGGATCCGGAAGAAAGTCGCACAGAGTTTAAATCTTTGAGAGTGTGTGTAGGCGAAGAGCAGGAACGGATGGTGGAGACACTTCGCGGAGAAGTACAAAATACCGTGAGCCGTTAGATTCGCAGATCAGCGAGAAGGCTAAGGGGAGTGTCTTTCGGCACCCACAAGCTCAGGAGGGATAGTGGTCGTTGGATCTAGTTCAACAAGAGTCGTCGGATCTCGTGTGAATTCTCATTTAGGGAATTCGGGGATTGGAGCGACGAGGAGAAGGAGTTGTTGCATTGTGAACTCCCAGTTTGCAAAATCCCAAAAGGACCGGAGCCGCCGGATCTCGGAAGATCTCAATCGTAGACCACGGAGGAGGTAAGGCTTCGAAAAATCGGGTTTCGGAGTTTCGAGACTCAAGAGGTGGAGTTGCATGGTCAACACAACTCCTAAAATCTTGAAGAGAGAAACTCTGAAAGGTGGGTCCCAAGCAGGCCAGAGGATACGTGCGACGATCAACAAAGGAGCGGTCAAAGTTTCAGGGAAATCCTTGAAAGGCCCATTTCGGTATTTCGGCTACTGAGAGATACAGAGGGCAAGAGTCGAGACTCGTGACTCGCGAAATCCCGAAAGGATCTGAGTCGTCGGATCGAGGGAGGCCCATAGCCGTCGATCTCATCGAAGGCGATAGTGGCATTTCGGGCTTCGATACTTTGGTATTTCAGATACCGGGAGCTCGAAGGAGAAAGGATTGTTGTAGCCTTGCATCACGGAATCCTGAAACGCGAAAACCTGAAAGCATTCGGAGGAATAACATCGGGTCACGTGGACAGGATCCAAGTGGGGAGCTTGTCACTCGCTAGCCCTTTCGGGGTTCAGCATTTTGGAAATCCCGAGGACAAGGAGTCGGGGCACAGGGTGTTGAAAACCCCAAAGTCACGAAACATGACGTGTGTGGGCCTGCGGTCACGGAGAAAGCGGTCACATGGACTGAGATGTGGGCCAGGGGATAATTATCAATTGAGTCCATTTCAACATTTCGACATTTCGGAGTTCGGGGGATCGAAGAGCCAGAGACTCGCGACACCAGGATTCACTAAATCGCGAAACCCGAATTTTTCGTTTCAGAAAAGGTAGCGGTCATTGTTGGTGGCCATATGGAGGTGAAGGACCTATGGATCGGATTCATGGGGTTCCAGTGAGGGCCCAAAAGAACTAATTCGGTTCTGCAGATTCGAGAAGAAGAGCGATCCTGTGCGGATTCTGGCCCGAGGGTCGGGGTCCGGCATCAACTGGTATCAAAGCAGGACTTCGTCTGTATATTTCATTTGAAGAGGATTGAAGAGATTGTTGCAAGACGCAGCAACAAATAGACAGTCAGGTCGACTGTAAGAAAAGGTTGAAAGCACTCATGGTTGTAGAGTGACAGTAAAAAGTTTTCTAGGAGGGCAGACAGGAACAGGAAAATGGCTGCTGAAGGCCATGGACACGGTGGAAAGAAGAACCACCACTAGCAGAGAAAGGCTGAGATGGAAAAAGAACTCATCGAGATAAGAGAGAGGATGGAGGAGCTTTCATTTCGAATGTAGCAGGATGCAAAATCACAATGGGTATATGAATGGCCCATGAAAAAAAAATTGAAATGTCCAGTCAAGGAGTTATTGGCCCGAAGGCAGCGGAAGTTGTTGAAGGAATGGCTGAGGTATGTGGAAGACCTCAGGGTTGAAGAAGAAGTGGTTCATGTGTGTGAACTAGAAGATGGGAGAAATCTCAGTGATGATGAGGAGAAGAGATCACTGAAAGATATCAGAGACTGCCAGGCGGGTAGTGAGGAATTTTCAATTTTCCAGGAGGACAATAAGAAGAGGTCACAGGATGATCTCAAAGACTGCCAAGAGGGCAGAACAAAAAATTCAGGCTGCCAGGAGGGCAATGAGATGAGATCGTTGGAGGATCCCATAGACTGCCAAGAGGGCAGAGAAGAAATCCCATGCTGCCAAGTGGGCAAGGGAGAGCAGATGAGACTGTCTGAAAGTCTCATGAACTCAGGGATGAGTTCGGGTCAGCAAGGAGTGCTAATGAAGATGGGATTGACAGATCTCAAAAACTGCCAGGTGGGCAGAAGTGAACTTTCGAGTTGCCAGGTGGGCAATGGGAAGAGATAAGCAGAAGGTCTCGCGTACTGCCAGGGGAGCAGTGGTGAAAGTTCAAATTGCCAAGTGGGCAATGTGATGGGATCACTGGATCTCATGGACTGCCTGGTGGGCAACAGAAAATTCCCAAATTTCTAGGTGGGTAGGGGGAAGGAGATGAGACTGTCTAAGAGTCTCATGAACTCAGAGGAGAGTTCAGATCAACAAGGAGTGCTGACAGGAGAGAATCAGAAGAGAATTCTGATGATTGGGGGAATTCGAGTATTCCTACCAAGCAGCCCAGTTGAGGCCAGAGCAGGTGTTGCAGATGCAGCAACAACATGAGAACCACCAGAAAAAAAATTGTCATGAAGGAAGAAGTGGAGCAGACACTGATGTTTTCCCAAGGAGACGAAAGAGATGAGCATTTAGAAGAATGGCTCAAAATTTTCAGCCAGGAAGCTGAAAAGGAGATGACTGTAGCACTGGAAGCTGGAGAAGAAGGAGAGGAAGCAGACAGCATAGAATTTGTTGGTCTGTGTGAAGAATTGGAAGCCCTAGAGAGAAGGGTGATGGTGCAAATCTTTCACATCCGACAAGATAAGTTGGAAGAAGATAGT